>JAIPRN010001994.1:0-36259 GCA_025469175.1 Geopemphigus sp. TES_GeoC_2020 | reverse complement strand
TGTGGGGGGGGGGAGGGATAAAGGAGTGTAGACGCGTTATCGTCGGTAAACGAAAATTCGTCGCGGAATATCCGCCGCTCTACGCGTATCGTTTCCTGGTTGCTATTATTAGACCAAATAAACGGGCGGCATACTATTGGAACGCCCGTGTTTAATAGATAAATACGATATATAAATAAAATAAATACGATAAACAAATAGACAAAATACGACAATAACCGAACGGTAAGTAAATAGGACGCCGCGTCCGATAATTGTCGGCGGCGAACGAACGAACGGCAATCATAAAACGTGAGGGGTGACGACGGTGTCTGTTTGTATAGCGCAACACGTCTCGTGTCGTCCGGAAGCGGGTGCTAAATATACTTGGCGGATACAACCGGCGAGGTCGCGCGTTCGTGCATATACGTGCGCGCGCGAATTGGCCCGCGCGGGCAGATTACGTACGGAATACGGCGCGTGGACGCGTGCCACCGGTGAGAGGCGCAAAGTTTACGGTGGTAGACGCGTAGCGGTGGCGACGGCCTTAACGCGTCGTAATTAAACGATAATAAATCGGCGGGCCATCTACAACGAGTCGGCGCCACCGGGGCGGGTAGCGCGTGTCGAATTTGACGATGTTCACGGTGTGACGGGTGGGGAATGGACAGCGGGGAGGGATCGGTCACTCGGGGAAAACCCGTTGGCGACGACACACCGATTGTCGAATAGCGCGAATCCAGAAGACGAACGAAACCGGTGTGGCGGCCTGGCCGACCTATCATCACGCGTCGTTTGCGACGACGGTGTATATAATACCGTCGCGTTAATATATTCCGAGAATTGAAGGACGCGTGTGTACCGACGGATAACCTATTTGCCGTGACGACCTTAAGCCGTCGGCGTAGATAAAGAAAAGTACGCGCGGGCTCGTGCCGATAAACGTTGTTTTCTTTTCGCGAACGGACGTAAGAGGCGTATATATATATATATATAGTACCCAGACGCTTTCGATTACCGTGCCATTTGTCTCTCGTTTGTTCCCGACGAGTTTCATCGCAGTTTTCGACCAAACAATTTTACGTACCACGACGCACTCCGACGACGATGGCAGCAGCTTACACGTTCCCGGACGGGTTTATGTTCGGCGCGTCGTCCGCCGCGTACCAAGTCGAAGGTGGTTGGAACGAAGACGGTACGTACGCGCTGGCGCGTTTTTTTCTTTTACGTTCGTGCCGTCACACGACGACGATAGCGGTGGTTGCGTGTCCCGCGTGTTCGATTTCGGCGCGGTTTACCGGTGTCGAACACGATTACACGGTTCGGACGCTGAAAACCGCGTGAATATCACTCAACAAATTGCCGCCGGACGACCGGGAGCTTACGCGAAATACACGCGCGTTTTTTTCCGTAGGCAAAGGAGAAAGTATCTGGGACCGTATGGTGCACACTCGACCGGAATTGATTATGGACGTGAGTAACGGCGACGTGGCCTGCGATTCGTACCACAAGTACAAAGAGGACGTAGCCCTGATGAAAGAACTGAACGTGAGCGCGAGACGAGACCGTCGACGTTCGGCTTGGTTTTTTTTTAATCCGTGTGTGTGTGTGTATAGCTCAAGTTCTATCGGTTTTCGATATCGTGGACCCGAATAGCGCCGTCCGGAGAAATGAACGCGTTGAATCCCGAGGGCATAGCGCACTACAATCGCGTGATCGACGAAATCATCGCCAACGACATGTTTCCGATGGTACGATGTCACCGATCATTCCGTTTTTGGAAGCGCCCCCTCCTATCGTTTATTCATACGTGGTTTTGTCGGCGCGCTTGCAGGTTACCATGTATCACTGGGATCTACCGCAACATCTTCAAGATCTCGGCGGCTGGGTCAATCCGATCATATCGGATTATTTCACGGAATACGCCAAAGTGTTGTTCACCAATTTCGGCGACAGGGTACGCACGCGTCCGACGATTTCACTACATTGTCACGGGCGGGGGGTATCGCTTTACGTCAACGACGTTCGGCGGGACGGAACGTCGAAGGGAGTGTTCGAAAAAAAAGGTTTCGAAATCGACGGGTCCGATGGCACGGAGTGACGGGTGACGATGAGATACGAGTGACAAGACGGAGTAAGCGTCCGGGGGTGGGGACGATGGCTTGGTTGTTCGACGGACCCGTGGCGGGTCGACGACGAAAATAAATACGCGGGGGGTGGGTGAGGTGGGTGGTGGGAGGAGCGATGGAAGAAAATGCCTCCGGGTCAGTGGAAGTCGACGATTGGTTGGAAACGAAGGCACGAACGGTATAAATAAATAACGCGCGCCATATGCGTAGGTCAAATGGTGGATAACTATTAACGAACCGATGGAGTTGTGCAAAGGTTACGGTTACAAAACGTACGCGCCGTATTTGGACTTGGACACTATCGGACTATACGCCGCGGCGCATACGGTGCTCCTTGCTCACGGCAAAGTGTACCGAATGTACGAGAAAATGTTTAAGGCCAAACAAAAAGGTGAGCCAGCAATAGTACGGTACCGTGCCACACCGCCGTTGTTCGCGCGGTACACGACGAAACGCGAACAATCTTTTCATTAAACGAAAACCGCCGTCAAATAAAACCTAATCGCGTACCGGTTTCGTTCCCAGGCAAAATCAGTATTTCGGTGAGCGCGGCGTTCTACATGCCGAAAAACGGCGATTCCGCTGACGACGTGGCCACGGCGTATAGAGCCAATCAATTCGAGGTGCGTATTCGAATTAACGATATGTACCGTATAAATAACCAAATCGTTGGGTTTCGCGCGTAACGCGTCGTTCCCGACCACGTCATACCCGGTATACCCGTTCGGTTGGTCTACGGTTACGACCGCTCGGTTTACAAATCCGGTTACGTAACCCGCCAACGTTCGGACGCCGGCGCGACCGGGAGGGTAACATTGTTACACCGGTGTGCGCTTTTAACGATCCATACGAATCGCCGACGATTCGTCGCGACGGGTCAGAACGCGCGTATTTTTGCGAAACAATTTGTACGACTTTATACGCGCGTTTAATAAACCCCCGCTGACGATGACGATCCGGGGGGGGACTAAAAAAAAAATCCCGCCGCCACGTTTCACCGACCGTGCGCGGTACGATCGTTTAACGGTTTTATTCGATTTATTACCGTCGGATTTAGGTCGGCTGGATCAGCCATCCGGTGTACAAAGGTGATTATCCGCCAATAATGAGAGAATGGGTGGACCGGAAATGCGAAAACGAAGGACGACCGTGGTCGACGTTGCCAAAGTTCACGAAAGACGAAATCGAAATGATCAAAGGTACGTACTTAGGTGAGACGGCGTGTGTGTGAGGGGGGAGGGTCCGTCTTCGAAAATCGGTAATATTATTACATTGGACGACCCTGGAAAAAGCGAAACCCGTCAGCCCGTCCAAAAATACGTAACGGGCCCGTCCCCGAACTTAACGCGTTCTAATCTATCGATTGCCCCCCTTCCCACACTGTCGCAGGCACGGCCGACTATTACGCTCTCAACCATTACACGTCCAATCTGGTCACCCGCGGTATCGACCCGAATTCCAATTACAGCACGGACGCCGAAGTCGTGAAGTCCGTTGACGAATCGTGGCCGGGGTCGTCGACCGCCTCTTGGATAAAGGTAATTTGTTGTGGCCCCCCCCTCCCCGGCGGACCGGACGACGTTACTCGGTTATTTCGTTTCGCAGTTGGTACCCGACGGGTTCCGGCAACTGTTGGTGTGGATAAAGGACGAGTACGGCAACCCGCCGCTGATCGTCACGGAAAACGGGTTCGGCGACGACGGACGATTGAACGATACGGGCAGGATCGACTACATGAACGTACGTGAGACGACGGTCGGGTCCGTTTTTCGCCGATTACGACGTTTTCAAAAATATAATCGCGCCGCGCGCAATATCGCCGCCCGCTAATTACTCCCGCGTATCAATTTCGCAGGGTTACTTGGCCGCCCTGCTACGGGCAATACACGAGCACGGGTGTAACGTCGTCGGGTACACGGTGTGGTCCATTTTGGACAACTTCGAATGGATGAACGGATACACGTAAGGCCAACCGAACGCCATCCGCACGCGGCGTTCGGTTTACCGGCTGGCGCGCGTAACGCGACCGCAAGTTCGTCCGGAACGGGAAAATTGCGACGTTCCGAAATCGTCTGACCATCATTACCGCGACCATATTACCGATATTATATGCATACACGCCACACACTCGACGGTCGACTTTCCGAAGTTCACACGTTTACTATACGAGCGCTGTAGGGTACTCACTCTATTTATTTTTGTTCACTATCGTAAAAATGTTTTTCGACTTTTTCCCGTGTGTACGAAACCGATTTTCCGTTAACGGTAAACGATCATCCAAAATGGAACGTTTTATACAAAACGAAATAAACGTGCGCGAGTTGTTTCCCGAATATATAATAGTTTAGGCGAGAGAATTTTCGAAAATTAGTAGCCGACGCGTTAATCAATCACCGGCGGTGAACCGAATACGAACGATATATTTTTGCGGGCGTTCACTAACACTCGCGTCGCCCCCCGTCCATCCGCGGATTATCGTCGTCGTGCGCCGGCCGTGAAAACCGACGACGGGTGCTCGTGAATTCTAATCGTATTTTTATTTGCAGAATTTGTTTCGGGCTGGTTCACGTCGACTTTGACGATTCACAAAGGCCACGTGTTCCGAAAGCGTCGTACGCGTATTTCAAGGAAATCGTGTCCAAAAACCGTTTGCCGTCGCTTAAATAATCCCCGCGTCGTGTTCGGCGGACAAAATCGTTTCGTTTATCCCGTGAAAATTCTACGTCGCACTCTAATCGATCGACCGATTCGTCGTCAGTCGGGCGAGCCGTTTCGAGTAAAAATTTGCCAACAAAAAAAAAAAACCGACCGGCCCGTTAAAACCTTTTTAATCGCGAAAGCCGAAAACAACGGCGGCGCAATCGCAAAGGAAACGCGACACAATTGACGCTCAATATTCTCCGGATCACCCGACGAAGAAACGAACGGCAATAGCGGCGAGTGCCGAACCCTCTCTTTCGTATAAAACACTTTTATTATAACGCCGAAGAGTTACCGTAGTTGCCGATTTTGTTGGAACTTTGGCCGGCGCCTAAACACGCTCGAGTATGCAACACCGGCCGAACGAAAAAAAAATGTCCGTCGTTACACAACCCGAACCGTTTAATAGTTTTTTCCCGCTCGACTATTATTAGTGTTAAGAAAATAAAAAATACACGCTTGTATCCGAAAAATCGTTTTTCGTTTTTTACGCGTTCCGCGATCGCTCGCCACCATCTCAACCGGCCGTCAAACCTGTTTTCCGAGTCGTTTTTACGGCGTAAATTAAACAAGAAAACCTGGCGCGACCGCGGAATTTTTCGTTAACAAACGCGTTCCGTTTTCGGGCACCCGGCAGCAACGAAAACTAGGGGCTAGGGGGGGGAGGGTTACACGAAATTTGTCAAAACACCGAGTCGCTCGTCTACCAAACATTCGAAACGGTGCGAGCGTTTTTGGTCGCCAAAAATAGTTTCTTCTCAGCCCCCTCCCCCCACCCGGTGGTTCGGTTCGTATAAACGTAACAATTACGATAACGAACCGCCGGCGTGGCCATAGAAGCGATTTTCGGTGATCAAAACGACAACGGAAATCTCTCGCCTACGCGCAAAGGGGGTGTGGGAATCACCTGGTTCCTTCCTGTAACCCATCACATCGCGTTCAAACACACGAACGTTGTTCGAAGTAAACGACGGGATTTCGAAGCGAGCGTAAAAAGAAAAAAAACGTTCGGCAAACGAGAGCGGTGAGGTATTAGTTTACATTTATTTATTCAAACGTGTATATATATATGTATATATATATGCAGTATAAAAGTACAATTCGATTGAGAACAAAATACAATTGGCAGACACCGTTGTAGCTGAGTAATAAATACGAATGCAGTTAAAGTGTAGGGGATAAAAATAAAATTTGAAAATTACGCGTTACGACAATTTCACACGTTGACAGCGTATACAAAGTGTGACGATTGATCTCGTCGAAATGTATAAAACGGGAGCGTTGTTTTTATTTATAAATCATTACGTTATTATTAGTTTCGGAATATCTACATTGATTATAATTCATCGTCGTTGCCGTATATATTTAATATCGCGCGTACTCGTACAGAATATATAATATACCTAGAACACGCATATACATATATTTGTGTGTATATATAAATCTATTACAAAACGTTACTAGATTTTGTTTTAGCTAAAACTTAAAAATAAGATTATAAATATCGAACGCGTTGTATAATTATATAATCGATTTTCTCCAAACAATTTCGGTTAAATAGGATTCGATAAAAAATATTGTAATTTGTAAAACGTATTGAACGACCACACTAATATTTATACCTACATACTTTTAAACTTGAATCGTTTAACATTAAGTCACGATTGACGAAATAGATTTTTCGCTTAATTTAGAATACTAGAATTGTCGTATTGTTCCTAAATACAGTTTATTATACACATTATCGAGATATGAATTTGAAAATATAAAATTATTCACAGAATATGTACGCGATGAGTTAAATGTGAAGTAAAAAAATAACGGAAAGAAAATCGGTGTATATTATATATATATATACATATATATATATATATAGTCCAAATGTTTTATATAAATTATGATTATTATTAACATAAGAGTCTAATGATATTTTAAATACACTCACATAGGTATTTATTTGTAAACAAAGACATAAAAAAAAAGAATTGTAAAATTATTGGGTTTTCAATAATGATGTTATTGTGAAGATGTGTATATATGTATGAATGTATTTTTTCCAGTTTAAAGTTATATAAGGTCCATGATTTTAGCGACTCGATCGTCCTCTTCTGGCTGTCTGACCACGACCACGACCACCACCTCTACCACGTGTCGGAGTAGTTTTGATAGCCGGAGCAGAGTCCTCCTTAACTGTATCTAGTTCAGCAGCAGCTTCTACTTCAGATTCATCAACAGTCTCAGCACTCTGGACAGCCTCCTCCTCTTTATCGTCAAATGCAGTCATTGGAACATCATCTTTCACATCTTCAATATCATTATTACCATCACCATCCATAGGTTCTTCTTCTGGTTCGTCAGTGCCATTTTGTTCACTCACAGGTTTATCTTCATCAGGTTCATCTAAACGAGCGCGTTTCTCAGCGTGTTCGTCATCATCTTCAGTGTCGTCCAAACGAGCTCGTTTCTCAGCTTGTGGTTGTTCATTGTCTTCAGTTTCTTCAAGAATTATGTCTCCATCGCTGTTCTCTTTCTTTTCATCCTTTAATTTGCGTTTGCGATTATTGATCTTCGCCTAAAATGGAACGTAATTAATTATTAAAATCTCGGAATCAAAAAACTTTAAACGATCATAAATTAGTATTTTACAAATCCAATCATCAATCAGTATCCATTTACAAAAATAATTATATACTCACGTGCAACTTTGTGATAGTAGTAAAGTTAATGTAATGTGTAGCAGTCTGACAATGTAATTCAGCTTCTTCGTCATTCTTCATAAACACTGAACAAAGACGGCATACATGTCCTCCAGTTTTCACAACAAGTTCACGACCAACAACATTAGCGGGATTATATTTCTCATCCTTTTCTTTCTTAATAATTGAATCATCTTCTTTGGCATTATCAGTTTCCTCTTTTACAGGTTCTTCAGTTTCTTCTGTTTCCTTTTCTTTGTTAACTTCTTCATCACCTTCTACCACTTTAGTATCCTTTTCTTCAGAGACTTTTTCAACAGCTACCAATTCTTCCTCTACTTCTTCTTCTTCATCTTTTAATTCTTGATCATTAATCATTTTTATTTTTGTATCTACAGGTATTTCTTCAACAGGATCATCTTCAATCACGATCACATCAAGCAATTCAAATTCATCATCTTTAAGATCTGGGTTAAATTTACGACGTTGTTCTCCCACTTTACGCAAATGATCTGAAGACAATTTGTGATCGTCCCATTCCAAACGTGTGTGAAACAGCATATCACACATTTTACATTCGGGATGTAGGAATTGTTTCAATTTCTGTTCGAACAAATATGTTATTAAATTTTATATTACAAATTTAATACAAGTATCAAACTGACAAATATTTAATCGATTTACTTACACGATGACGATCACTCTTACGATGTCCAGTTAATGGTCCATAGAAATTGATATTGCACATGGGACAGTAGTTACGGAATAATGGTTTTGCTTTACCTTTATTTTGAGCCTGCATGCGTTCTAAATCAATTTCTCGTTGATTTTCAGCTGCCTTTATCTGATGACGCATTAATTCAACTTGCATTTTATATCCTTCATCCAAGTATATCATCATCAACTCATGAGGACGACCACGGACGTGTTTTTCAAAAGACTAAAATATTGTTTTATTACTATTGTATTCGATAAATAATAAATTAATATTACTTACTGCACCATCCCACATGTGTTTTTGACAAACATGACAAAACAATACAGCAGTTGGAATTCCATCATAATCTACATGCTCCTAAATAAAATATAATAAAAATGAATTGTTTTACATAAAATAATAAAATAAGTTTACTTGGTCAGTTGATTCCTTCTTGTCACCATTTGTCTCAGTGCTAGAATTTCAGAAAAATAAATATATATTAATAAAATTAATTAAAGCAAAACATATATATATATATGCGCGTGCGTGTGTATACATACATACACACACACACACACACATACATAAATAACAATTCAATTTTAAAAATAAAACCATAATTTGTGTATGAAATAAGCAAAAGAAACCTATATTTATGTTGTAATTTAAGTTTTGACACACACACACTAGTTCAGTTTATTCATGATTATATATGAAAACCATTAAGGGCAAATGTATTCGCTATCATTTAAAAATTATATCAGAATATTAAAAAACATAAAATGAAGAAATTCTATCACATATATAGATATTTTGTTACACAATATTTATTTGAATAATTCATTAAAAAATCAATAGAAATACATAATATACTTGGTTGACAAATGGGTATATGTTAGTTATCAATTGATGAAATAATCCTCGCTAAAATTATATTTGTTTTCAGAACTTCGGATATAATTATATTAAAATGTAGAAAAATACAGTACATTTTGAAAATCAATTAATAAATGTTATCAATAGCATTGGTCCATTACAATTTGATAATATAAATATACAAAAAATAAACGATATTTGATATATAAAAAGATAAATTATAAAAACGTATAGTTCGTATAATGGATTAAAAAAAGTTAATGGCAATATTTCATGATTCATAGTAGGGTTACTTTAAAGAGCATTAAACAATAAATCAAATGTTTTAAAAAATGTATAATAAAACTAATAAAATTAACTATACGAATTAATAATATATAATTCTATATTATTATATATAATAATATATAAATAACAAAAAATATAAATTTTTAAGTTTAATTAACCTACCATTTAAATAAAGGTCAGTGCTTTATTGTATATCTAAAACATTACTGTATTCATATGCGTGTGATTATAATCAATAATTTTTTTTTATAAAATCAACACAACTTATTTATGATAAATCATAATATATTCAACCAAGACATTTCTGAAAATTATTTTAATATTCTTAATCTTAGATGTATAATAGTAATGATTAAAGTAGATTACAAAGTGCCTCAATAACGAAAATCATTTTATAAAATAAATGATTTTTCAAATTATGTACATTCCATATTATGTAGTTTTATAAAGAAATAATATGCGAATCAGAAATAATTACTTATACAATCAATAAGACTAAATATAAACTATTTTCATATTTGAAAATTAATTTCAAATTATTATTATTCAATAAGCATGACATTGAATCATGTTTACAACTAACTAATCTGCTTTTGTTACTTGATCAGGAAATTAATAAATAAATAATGTATTCCATTTTAATAATAAACCATAGATATATACATTTAATTAACAGTTACCTTTAATCATATTTATGTTATACTAGTTATAATGTCTACAATCATCATTTTGAAATTTTTTTTTTAATACGTTCAAAAATGGAATAAAAGGACACAATGGAGAATATAGATACAAAGTTAGTTTTAGCAGAAATAAACCTGTTACTTCTTATATTATTATTTAAAATAGGTATGCATAAAATTACTATAAAATGCCCTATCTTTTGGATAACTATCATAATTTAAAGATGTTAGGCAAGTAATTATTTAAAATAATTTCATTACACGCATTAGAACCAATAACAAGTTTTAGGAAATAAACCTTATCTCCCTTCCCATACATAACTTAAACTATTAATTTTATAATTAAATAAAATAAATAGTAATACAAACCATTTTATACCTTAGAATATATCGAATACTTACCATTCTTTATATTTATAGTATACTTTTGTATACAATTATGTATAAAGAAGAAGAATCAAAATTGTAAGGGTTAAAAAATAGTAGAATATAATTCCGTAGTTCTAATATTTCAAACGGAATGGAGTATATGGGCGGATAAAATAATTTAACCGAAGAGGCTGGCAAATGCTTGTAAAAATAGCAGCGAAGAAATATATAAATGTATATTTATATAATTCCGGAATAATAGATTTTATGATATGATTCCTTACCTCTGATCATTTTTATCCGCTTCAGGTTTAGAATCCTTTTTCTTATCTTCCTTTTTTGGAGGAGGTCTACGAGTGCGATTATCAGGCCTGCGCCGGTTTTGATTCTGGCGGTTATCAAACCGATCAATTATTGTGCCAGGAACAGAGAGATTCGATAGAGCACAACAAATGAAAAACAAACTCAGATGAGATTATGAAATTTGTTCGATAATTTGATTGCCAGCGAAACGAATCAGCCAGCTCCAGAATTCAAATTGCCAACGGCAACAGGCCAAACTCAGATTAGCTAAAACGCTCAGCAATAAATAATTGGCAAATCGAAATCATTATTATAGAAAATTTAGATATACTATAAATATGTTTACATATTGATACAACTCCAAATTTAAATAATTCCCTATTAGGTGCTTTTAGAAATATTGATTTACACCTATCTAGTATATTTACATAGTAGCTAAAATCTTATACACTAGGCTTAAAAAAAAAAAAAAAAACCTAATTTTACCTTAAACGATTCTGGTCTTCTTATCATTCCAGGATTTGGACCCCAATTTTGGCCACCTCCATAACCACCACCCTAGAATATTAAAATATAGCGAATACAAATCAATAAACAACATTTAGAATTAAATAATAATTTACTTGATTCGGGGCCAAAAGCTTTGACAGTAAATCACTAGCAAGAGCCATTTGATTTGGGTGAACATTCGGCATCATTCCACCTCCTGGAGATACACCAGATTCCCAAGGGTTCATCTTTGGGTTTCTACCATAATTGTTATAGTTGTTGAAACGGCCTGCACCACCTCCATTGTAATTGCCACCAGCATTTCCAAAATTGCCAGACCCGCTGAAATTGTTACCACTTTGTCCATGTCCATAGGCATTTCCATAGTTACCACCATTCCCGCCTCCATAACCACCACCACCTCCACCGCTACGACGATTAAAAGACATTCCTCTGTAAATCATAAAATTCAAAATTAAAATTTGTAATAATTACCAGTATGAAATGTGGTGAAAAACCAACAATGAAGTTTTTACAAAACACGGAACTACACCGATAATTATAGATGGAATGATCATATATATATATATATTATACATCCTAGCGTGTTTATAATTATACATTGATTTATATATTTGTAGTACACATTTTAGAATAGTTATAAAGAATAATGACCTACTTAAAAACAAGATAAATTTATCGATAAATAATTATAAGCATTAGTTAATAAGTTTAAATCAGGTATTATATTAATATATTAGAATGGCAATCACCATTGAACAAACACACGTATTATTCATAGAAAATAATAGTTGAATAACTGCGACATTATCATACGGTAAAGAATATATCTACTATGACGGGTTTTATAAATACAAATTGGTACGTTTAAATGAACATTATTGAATGGCGAATACTTAAAATCAAAATATTGGAAATAGATAAATGGTGTTGGTAGCTTTAATGGAACAAAATACTTAATACAGTTTAATGAGTGATGAACAGAACATGATGCGTATTGGACAGAACAAATAATGACCGGCCTCTGCTGACAAAATTTGACGTACCAGCGTCCGGTAAATGACGGGATCCAAAAAACGGTAAAACTGCGTTCACTTACGGAGGGGGTTGGGAGAAGTTGGTGATGATCGAAGGCTTAGGAGTTGTCATAACGGGCGTTATCGGAGAGTTCGTTAAACAGCCAGATGCCAACATCGGCAGATAAACGTTGACTTAAAAGTTGGTAATTCAGGAACTGAAGTCGCGAAGTGTCCGTCTGAGCAACGCGCGTACACTAGGTTGGCGAATAATATGTGTACGTACGTACGACAATAATACTTACGGTGTACTGTTCGACGGACGTCCCGACCACTCTTGTTGACGACGAATGGGTTTTTGACACGAAACCAATCGGCTTTTCCTACGTGTTATCGAATTGATTCGACAACCAAGCGGAACGAAAGGACGCGTTATACGTAGAAAATACGGCACGACAGCGGAACAGAAGCGTACACGAAAGCCGCAACTACATAAAATGGCGGAAACCGACGCTGTAGCGAACCGTCCCCAGTGTGACCAACCCGGTTGGCGGAGCGCGCGCGTGCGTGTCGCCAACGTTCCGAACGGATCAATCGCCGCCGTAGAACGAGGACCACGGTTGAGATTGCCGCGCAAATTTACAGTTTCACCTTGAACCAGCGGCGTGTTATGATCGTGGTCGACCACCGAGCGTAGTCGTTAGATCACGCGCGTGCGTTCCCGCGCCCGGTTCACCGTTGCGATCTTGTATTGGTATTGTAGTTTGATTTTTTTTTGTTGACCATTCTGGCAACCGTTCGCAACACTGGAAACGATATCCTATTGCGGTCGTACACGTACGAATTTCGGAAACATAATTTTCGTTTTATCTACTCCTTGCCCAATTTAAACGCACACACCCATAAATATATATATATAATATGGTGTATAATGATAAACAAAATTTTTATTATTCCGTTTCGACTACAAATATTTCGAGTTATTTAATTACGAAATTGTTGAATTTATTTAACTTTTCTTTTTTTAGAAAGGTGATAGAATGGTTGTAAATAAAAACAAAACCTATTGCTGAAAACACAAAAATGTTTATTACACCATTAGTACAAAGCATTTTAAGCAACTACAGATAAACATACAGATCAATCTAAAATGCACCTAATTTTTGGTTCATTTCATTAGGTACACGTAAAAAAAAAATGTTAAATAATAATTTGTAATCAAATCTGTAGGAGAATATCAAGCATCATTTAAAGTACGAATAAAACTGTTTAAATCATATTCATCATCGTACATTTTAGTATCCCAGAGTTCTGGTAAAGCTTCAAGAATTGATTTTATGGATGTATTTGGCAAATTAGGTTTATTCTTTTCTTTTGTTGAGTCATCAAGGGAGAATAAATCTAATAACTAGAAAAAAAAATTTAAATCAATAATTATATTACTTTGTTTATTTCACAACTATTACTTTATCAACTCCCATTGTTTGAAGACTTGAATTTTCAGAAGATATTACTGTATTAGCAGTCTTTAGTTTAAACTGTTGAAAGCTAAAATTTTAAATAAATATTAATAATGAACAGAAAATTGTCACTGTCCATAATACATACTTCATTATCTTTTCTTCTAACGTTGACCTTGTAATTAAACGATATACATTGACTACTTTTTTCTGACCAATACGATGTGCTCGATCCATTGCTTGTAGATCTCTCATAGGACTCCAATCATGTTCTACAAATATTACCTACGAAATTATATAATTTACATTATATAAAGTACATTTAGTTTTCAACTATAAAAATAATATACCGTATCTGCTCCTGTTAAATTTAAACCCAAGCCACCAACTTGAGTGGTCATTATAAGTACATCAATAGATGGATCAGTATTAAAGCGATTAACAAGCAAGTACCTTTGAGATACAGGTACACTACCATCTAAACGAAGGTATGTTACATTTGACATATGCACTCTAAAATATTTAATAGATTTTAATACATATATGATAAAATTTAATTTAAAAAAAAAATATATAACCAACTTAAAAAGATCATTTTCAATAATATCCAACATGGATTTGAGTTGACAGAATATTAAAGCTCTGTGTTGACTTATTACAGACTCATCATTATTTGCTAATCCAATACCACAGTCCAACAAAAGTTGTCTAAAATAATTCATATATTAAACAATTCTTTAAATATACTTTTATATTATACAATTTAATAATTTACTTAAGAGCTGGTAATTTAGCAGCATGTTGAATATCAGTCAGGCAAGATTTATTTTCACAAATTTCATTAATTATATGAGCATATTGAGGATGTTGAGGAGTAAGTACTAGCTTCGGATGATTGCATACATTCTGTAAATAGCGTAGGGCCTAAAAATAAAAAATTATCAAAATTAAATGACTATCGATTAAAATAATAATAAATTTATATATAGTTTTAATTTTTTTTAAAATTATATACGTTACCTGTAATATATTATTTTGGTTTGAAGTATGAGAATTTTCAGTTTCAGTTTCAGATAAATGTTTATGTATATGCAATTTTGAAAAGTCTTCGTAAAGCTTTTGTTGAATAGGACTCAAATCACAATAATAATCCTACATATAAAATATTTAAATTTTATTTTTAACACCAATAAAAATATATCTTTTTGTTTACCTGAGTGATTTTAGCTGGTAAATCACTTAACACATCTTCTTTCATTCTACGTAAAACAAATGGTAAAACTTGACGATGTAAAGCTTCCATGGCTAAAATACCTATGAAATTAAACCATTCATTATTAAAAATAATTAATAATTAATAATAAAAAAAACTATAGTTTAATTATATCAAGTAAAGTATGCAATTTGTTGGGTTTTTAAAGTTTTAAAGATTAATAAAACTTTATAAACATTTTACTCACCAGCTTCTTGTTCTTTTGATGAACATTTAGCATCACGGCTTGCTAAAATTGGCTTGCTGTATTTTGCAGCAAATTGTTTTTCGGTGCCTAAGAAGCCAGGCATTAGGAAATCAAATAATGACCATAATTCTAAAACATTATTTTGAATTGGAGTGCCAGATAAAACTAAACGATGATTTGCTTTCAATTGTTTTATGGCTTGATTGACCTTAGTTTTTCCATTTTTTATTATATGACATTCATCTAATACGCAGTAATTGAATTTTATGTTTGAAAAAAAGTCAATATCATTGCGTACAATATCATAGGAAACTATGAATAAATTATATTTATCAGAATAAACTCGTAACCTGAAAAAAGAATATACCACAATTTATAAGAAAAACAAATTATTTTCTTAAAGAATAACTTTCGTAAACATGGAAAATTAATTAATTTTTGAAGCACAATTAGTAATTAAGTTATTAAACATTATACTTTATAAATGAAACTTTTTTTTTACAAATCAAAAAAGTTTAGATATTTAAAAAAAAATGTATTATTTGGTACTTCATAAAAATAATTATTTTACTTTTGTCTTTCTATTGGTAATCCAGAGTATTGTAATGGTTTTAGTATGTTTTGCGGAATAAACTTTTGTATCTCATGAGTCCAATGACCAATCAACGTAGGTGGACATACAACTATAGATGGTAATGGAATTGAATCTGGACTACCAGTTTCCTAAAACATTTTGCGTTATATAGCAATAATATATAAAAAATATATTATTATAAAATTTTATACTGATAAACAATAACTCATTAATTACCTTATACTTTTGATTTTTATTATAATGATCACTAGCAAGTATACACAATGACTGTATAGTCTTGCCTAAGCCCATGTCATCGCATAAGATACCATGTAACTTATACCTATTCAAAAAAGCCAACCAATTCACTCCCGTTTGTTGATAAGATCTTAATTTAGTGTTTATCATTATTGGTACTTTGTAATCTTTAATTTGATTAGGATTAAAAAGTTGATCTAAGAATTGCCGCTGTGATTGAATCAGTATATTCATGTCATCATTTAAATTTGGTGGAATTAGTACACTGCCATCAAGTGGCATTAATTGAATAAGTGTTGCAAAACATTGAGATGACATTTTACGAACACTTTCTTCTTGATCGCTTAATCGGCCTATAATATTAATACCAATAATTAAGAATATTAATAGAGTATGTTATTAAATAATGACCTATATATTTTACCTAACAGTGGAATAATTAATAAGACAATGTAGGGAACTACATCAAATTGTAACTTGTCAACAATACAAACAACTGCTTCAATAGCTCCTTTCCGTTTTCTATCGCAATCAGCTGCATCAAGAAAAGGCAGGACATCTTTTATAATAGTTGTCATAGTAGTTACGGAATCTAAATCAACAGATGCTGCTAAACAACGAGCAGCTATATGTCTAACAGCAGAATATGGATGGATAAGAAGTTTAGTAAAAACTGGTAATAATTCTAAAAGCTGAAAAAATAAATTTTTAGTTTATATATCAAACTTTTAAATAAGTTATAACAAAAATAATAGTGTTTGGCATATTATTATTACTTTTGGAAAGAAACATTTATGCATTTTTGAACAGACTACTTCAAACACTTGCAAATTTTTAATTAGTTCTTGTGCCTCTTCATCTTTTTCTTTCAAGTTATTCATATCTAAAATGTTAAAATTAATAAATAAAACAATGAAAATTATTTTACACAATAATTGTATCACTATTTTGTATAACTTACCCGGATCATTTTCAGGAAACTTAATATATTTTATACTATCATACACAATTTCAATAATTCTTGGTAATTTGCTAAGCAAATGTTCGCCAAAGTGTGAACAAATGGTTTGTAGAGCATACAATGCACCTCTTTTTTGAATACTATTAGATATTTTTTGTTCCTGTAATGTTATATTATATTAAAAATAAATTATAATTCATCATTCTTTTTTAAAACCATATGATATGTTTTATACATTATTATGTTTAATATTATATTGAGTATTACTGTATATTTTGGATATTTGTAGTAAAAGAATAATAACCTGATTTTCTTCCTTTGGTAAAATTTCAACTTTTATATCACAGTGAATTGGTGGTCTTCCTGATCCTCGTTGTCCGACACGTTTCATCAATATTTTTTCCGCGTTCTGTAAAAAGATACTTTGTAATAAATATACAATTTTATTATTTAGTATACAATAATAAAAATATTTTACTTGTAACAATTTTTGGTGCATAAAAATCAGTTGATATTTTATTTTATCATCAGTGCCCTAAAGGAAGTATAACTACTGTCATTATACGAGTTATGAATTAAATAATTAGTAATTATTGTTCTTGTATTTTATTATTTTATAAAAGTAATATTACATTGACTTACTATTTTAGGTGTGAATTCTGAATCAACACATAAAAAAGAACATAAGTTATTAATTATAGTAGTATTAGGGCATGAAGAACGAGAGACACATAAGTCCATTAATATAGCCAAATGATCAGCAGACCAACGCTATAATAATTGAAAAAATATCAAATAAATTTTTATTTTATATTTTTTGATAGAAATGGCGAATAAGTATTGACATCAATACAATATATTACTTGTAACATTTCATTTGATTCTTTTTTTATAGATTCCATTAGTGGTTTGACAACAGGGCGTATTTTGTCTGGTAAACATTGAAGCATTGTTAACGCACTCGCTAATGATGATTTAGTCCTAAATAAGTAACGTATAAAATATATATTCTTTTATTATTTTAATATAAATAAAAAATAATACAACTTACGATATAGTTAAAGAAATGAGATCAGAATTTATCTGTTTATGTGCTTGGCTTAATGATAAACGTCTATCTTCAAGTTGTTCAGCTATTTTGGGTCTAAGTTTTTGAGATAAAATTGATATTCCAGTAAGTAGCTCAATATGTTCTAAAGTTACTATCTGAAATAGAATATAAAATTAATTATACGTAATTTAAATATATATATATATATAATTTATATATATATTGATGTTGTAACAATTTTCTAATATTATCAAGCAAAAATTAAAAAAATTATATGACTATATGAATTTGAAAAACCATGACTAATTACTAATTAAAATACCATTGATATTTTAATTATAATTTATAATTATAAGTAGTCTTATATATTAAAGTTACCTGATTTAACTGTTGTGGAATCTGTAATTTATAATGTTTCAATGATGCCAAAAAATCATGAGCATCTTGTATAAGCCTTGTTATCGTGTATGACATTTCATCATAATAAATTATGCGAGTCATACAATCTGTTATCTTTTCAACTAATTTTTTTGAAGCTAAACTATCTAGTTTTTGTAATTTACACCATTCTGATATCACCATACAAGTCATTTTTTGTTGCATAGCCACATTTGATTCTAGATTATTGATTAATAATTTTGTATAACATGATATAGGCGATTCATCTTCATTTATGTAACAAACTTCAGGTGCTGGTTTAATTATGTAACAAGACAATAGACCTAAAAATCAAAATTGTATTCATAATTAATGTAATATATTTATTTTTTCAAATAAACAAATATTTGTTTGCCTAACCTAACATTTCTGCACCCAATTGTCTTGCTTTAATTGCATTTTTTTCTCTTTGCTCTATGGGAATAGCTTCATTCCCACCAATATAGTATTTGACATCCACACATGTTTCACTTGCTATTGTACATCCATTATCCACCTGAAGTGTAAAATACAAATATTGAAATTTGAAACCATTTAAAATTATAAATATAGATGTAGTAGATATGTGAAAAATTACTTTATTAGGTTCTGGTGTAATAATATTAGATGGATCATAAGGTATTTTTTCTGATTGCATTGTCATTGCTAACCATAATCCTATATATGGACAAGCAGCATTTAAAAGAGCTGTAAGGTTACTGTTGCATAATAAATTAGCCCAAACCTAATATAACAATTAAACAATTTATTAAAATTTAAACAATTCTAAATTTTTAAAAATCATACTTTTTTTATAACGTTTAGGATTTCTTCATCTGGTTCAGACATTGCTCTTTGAAAAATATGTCTCATAGCATCTTGAAGTAATCTTATATCTTCAAAACTATTAGAATATGATAATTGAGACGTTGATGTTAACTTTGTTAAAGATTTCATGGTAGCCAATCGTACTTGAGTTGTATTATGTGATAAAAATATCCAAAATCGCGGTAAAATGTGAATAATTGGTTCGTTTCTAAAATATTATTAATTTAATTTTCTGTTTTTTAAAATTATAAATAATTGTAATATAAAACATTAAACCTACGTTAACAGTTTTCCAGATGGAAGGTTAAACAATGCAGCTAATAAAGTCATAAAGCTATTACAAGACGCAGTTAAATCATCTTGAACAGCTAACATTTTCCATAAAATGGATATCACATCAGATGCCCATTTTTCATTACATGTAAATATACAATCAACTATTGGCAATAATGCTGATGCAGCTACAGCACTTACATCATCAACAGGATCCATTAGAGCATTAGATATAAATGAAAATGATATATCTAATATTTTTTCAATAAGATCCTAAAAACAAAAAATTTACACAAGTTTTGTATTCATTAATACCATAAATTACATAATTTTTAATTATTTATAAATATTTGACAATAATAAATTATTAACCAATATATAATATGTAAATATGTTTTAGAATACTTTGTTTAAAAAAATAATTTAACTTGAAAATTAAGGTAATATAGATTTGAGATAAAATAAAATAAAAATAAACTTAATACTTATTTATAACTTACTTTTCTAGTTACTAGTAAGTACTTAAGTCCTAATAATCCACCATGCCTGGTAGTCCAATCAGTGTGCTGGATAAGTTGTATAAGTACTTTAGTTGTATTCAAAACATTTTCTTGGGACATCAATTTAACAACAAAACCTAAAGTGACAGCAAATATATGTTCATTTGACTCTTTTAAAGAAATATTTATAAATAATAATAGTATATACCTAAAGCTTGAGCGGAAGTTTCTCTGACAGGCGCGACAACTTGATCATCAAGAAAATCTCCAAAATGATCTAATGCAAGTACACATAACAATCTCAACCCCACATCTTCCAACCATGCTTGGTGATATTTTTCCATCTAAGAATAAATTTGTATATTAAAATAGATAACTATATCTACAACATGTTATATAAAATATGTTTGAATTAACATACTTGATTTGATGGTATATTATTAGTTTTTCCAGCACCTCGACCGTGATGTTTAATAATTTCACGAATTGCTGTAGTAGCACCGTGACGTATTTCCCATTTAGTATTAAACATATCTTTAAGTAAAGTGTTTACCAAATCCTTAAAAGGCCAATCATTTTCAACCTTTAAAAATAATAAAAGCAAAAATAATAAAAAGCTTAACATATTTATCAAACCAAGAGACACATTTTATTTCTGAAGTAAATTTAAAATAAAATTATACGTAATTTATATAAATTATGAAATATATATATATCAAATAAATTTTAAACACTTAATTTAATTAAATAACTATTATTGTATTATATTTTACCTCTTCATTATTATCAGTCAATTTAATCTTTTTATAAGAATTTGAAGTTCCTGTATTACCAGCATCTAAAGATACTGATCTGACTAGTTTATTATTCAGTCCAGCCTGACGAGCTTTTCGTCTATCACAATTAGTTTCTTGGGAACTTTTATTAATATCAGGATCTATTTTTACTATATCACTTAATTGTCTCTAAAAATAGTAAATAATAACAATGTAATTATCAGCACTAATATTAACGTTTATATATTTTATAAACTACTAACTTTTACATTAGGTTTACTAGGTGATGATGGAATTATTATGTCATCTGACGTTATAATATCTGAACCAATAATTTCTAATCCCAAAGTTTTGTTTATAATTCTCTGTTGATCTTGGATAATTTTTTTTGCATCTATCAAATAAAATAAAGTATTAACAAATATGTTGTGTTGATTAAATGCAATTTACCATTTTCAGATGTCACTGGATTATCTTGTTCAATATCTCTAGAAGCCATTAAAGCAGAACAATTCATAATATTTGTTAAATTAAACGTGCGAAATGATAATTTTCCGTTGTTTTCTTCTTCATCTACTTGTAAATCATCGTGAACTTCTGAAAATTGTAAAATATTAATAATAATATAATTAAATATAATAATCTTATTTTACATTCAAGGTACAATTTGGTTTAGTTTTAAATTTTATAGCTCGACACATTTCTATATTTTTACTATACAAAAATATTTTAATATTATTTATACATACCTAATTTAACAGGGGGTAAACCACTGGGACACCATGGGGAAATTTGTTTAATAACAGCCTCAACGGCTTGTGAAGCAGCTATACGAGTTTCCCATGACGAACTACGTAAATATGTAGATATACGTTCCAATAAGGGATTAAATTCATCAGGATGTAATCGGACTATTTGTCCCAGTTGATTTGCCGCTGCTTTTCTTGTAACAGAATTACTTCCAGTTTCTAGTAACATAAAGAGTCTATCTAACCTATAAAAAAATGACGTATATTCGATTAATTAATTATGCGTGAAATAGCTATACACGTAAAGAGGAAACATTTGACGTTACCTTGATGTCATTTTTGTTTATTGAGCAACTTCTGTGTTAATATCCAAAAACCAACCTGAAAAATAAACAATATCAATGTAAAATTACATAGATATCTATAATATAATTATAAACTTAAGGGGTTTGGAGAATACAGTGTGGAAGCAGTAATATTCCAAAGTGTTGTCAGTTATGAAAACAAATTGTAGGGTTTATATGGAGATAATATAAATATTTTTGACGGAAAAACGAAAAAAAAGAAGTTATTTTCAGTTGAAATTTTTGAAAACTAGCCTTTTGTTTAAAAATACTTTCTCATATCATATATATATCTATTCGACGTTAAACGCTATTATAAAAATCATAACATGTTTATTTCATGTACGGTCCATCAGCGTTTCAAACATATATTTCATAGATTTACCGGTGTGTAAATCGTTTAAAAGAAAAAAAACCATTCTCTCGCGAAAAATCGTCGTCCGACCATCTCTCACGTGGTAGTGTCCTTTGACTTTTGAACGCGTGTCAATCGATAATATCAACAAGGTTCAAAATTCGGTTGGCAAGTACGCGTACCACCACCACTACCGCCATCATCATTACACACAAATACACACACGGACGGACGAATTGTCTCTACAAGGACGAACAATGTCCATTGTTGATTTAAAAATGACAATGACGACGATCGTTCAAAGGTACCACGCACAGAGGAGCTACGCAAATGCTTGGTTCGTGTTCCGAGTGTTGTGCAACGGCCGCGCGTTACATGACAAAGTAGGTCAGGCACTGGGAACGTCCGAACGTGGTAGGTTACTGACGGCCAAACCACGGCGATGGCGGTAATGTACGCGTAGGTATCGCGAGATACGTTCTCAAGGGTAAACATGGAACGTCGTCCCCGCGGGTCATTTCGTACGCGAAAAACCGCGACATACAGGGTCGGCCGGTGGACGCGTCTCCGTATTAAACGAATAATTGTTTACCAGTGTGTCGTCGTGGATGGACGTCCGGGACCGTGACGGGCGCGGATAATGGCCAGGCGTTTATGTTCGTCACGCGGCGCTTTTGCCGACGGTTTCACCGGAAATTGTACACTGTAGTTTCCACGTATTCATTTCGTCGACGGTGCCGCGTTCCAAGGTGACGAATAAAATCGATCGGTCTTTTCTTCGCGTCGTTCGCAGATCCGTATCGATCGTGTCACCGGATGACGAGAATTCACTTTGGTGGCGACGCGCGGCGAACGGCAGCGGCGGACGAGACGGCGAACAACAACCATGGCGGACGAACGGCAGTCACATTTATACTGGCGGCCATTTCCACGGGGAACGCCGCTTTAACGACTGGGCCGACGATAAATAGACGCGTTTGGCGAACGGCCGATCAGCTGACCGATTCTCGCTAATTCGGTTCGTGTACGTCACTCCGCCGTTCATTTTACCGCGGCAAAACGGCCGACGGTACTTATTAACGTCGTCGGGTTTTCGTCTCGAATCGTTCTCACCCGGTCCGTGTTCCGAACGCGGCCCTGGTCCTGCCGTTATCTGTGCCGCCCGCCCGTCAGCTGTTAGCGCGGACTATTTACAATTTTGTGGTAGTCTACCGATGTTACCTTGTTAGTCTACGACCGTACGACGTTGCGGCGCTGCTGTATTGTGATGGACGACCGACGGTACCGTCGGATTCGCCGCGGCGACGGATTTTACGCGGCCTTCGCGTCCCGGACACCCGTATCGTGCCCCGCGCACGACGTATCCCGAAACTGATGAGATTAGTGGACTCGCGTTATTATTCACATCCGTATTCCACGTGTCGTTCGCACGTAAATTTGAAACGAAATTGCAATACCGAATTGTACGTTTTACCAATATAGCGAAGCGAATACTACCGACTTGTACGCTTTGTTTATCGGCTACATCCGCGATTTTTTTATCGACTAATAAGTTATTTCGCGATCGAAAAAACGGTTTCGATTTTAATTCCGAACGTTATTGTTCGACGACGTTTCGCCGCCACAGCCAAAATTAAAATCGCGGTTCAAAAAGTTCGTTTTGGTCCCATACATCAATGCGTGTACAAAACGTACCGGGTGAATGATCGTTTATAGTGTTCGTGTTAAAGCTCTCAAAGAATTCCGTTACGTAGTTGACCCGAAAAATAAAAAAATTCCGGTCTACGTTGACGGTTTGTTTACCCGGATAACATATTTAAAATTAAAATTAGAAATGCTTGTTTATT
This sequence comes from Geopemphigus sp. TES_GeoC_2020, assembly GCA_025469175.1. NCBI lineage: Eukaryota > Metazoa > Arthropoda > Insecta > Hemiptera > Aphididae > Geopemphigus > Geopemphigus sp. TES_GeoC_2020. The sequence goes on along the minus strand of JAIPRN010001994.1, from coordinate 12,157 downwards.
CGATCGTTATATTAGCGAAAAATGATTATAATAATGTAAAATTTAACATAAATAATCACTTACGGCTAACAATTTACGCGCAGACGGGTCAGCTTATTACCTAATTTATACAAAAAATAATTCCGACCTGTACAGACGAATATTTATAACGGTAAATAAAAATAATAGATTTAAAAATACACTTTAATAAGATTGGCCGTGTCGCACAAACAAAATATTCTACCGGCCATTAGCGGCAAACAAGCGTTTATTAATTATAAAAACTAAACGATTAATTTGACTATTCGCAGCGGTAAAATTCGACATAATAATAATAATAATAATATCTCGAGTATTACAATGGCAAACAGATAATAATTATAACAATAACTAAAAAAAAACACGAAGATATGACGTAAATAATTTTTAACGTATAAAAGATTATCGAACGACGAAAAAAGTTTCACGATGGTGATTCGCGTATGGCGACGTTTCACGGGCGAAAAATATTTCATATATAATTTCACTATAAGCGTATAATAATAATCGGGTGAATAATTAAATGTGTATGTCAAACTGGTGGTGGCGATTAAATTAAAGTCGGATTAAAATTAATATACAACACAGTATGTGTGTGACTTGGTAATTATATTAATCGAAATAGGTGGTTTTAAGCTGGTCCGAAGTACTGCCTTCAGGGTTTCCGGGCCAGTGAGGGTATTGCCGATACCGTAAAAAAAAGGTGGTTTTAAGTTCGAACATAGCCTTTAAGGAGCTATTTTCCGAGTATCGATAAATGTTCGAAAACGTTAAAAGAATTTTTTGAAAATTCCAGCCTTGATTGTAATTTATGACGCACGCTCAATCAGATACTATATATCAAGTGGTGGAATAACGACCGAGGAATAAAACGTGCCTACAATAAGAGGCTGGGAAGGAATGAAATAAATCGAAAACAATCCGAGTTAATAACGAAATTCGCGCTTTGTTCTCCACGTTGTCCGCATTTTAACGCTGAAATTACAGGAAACTTGTATTGTCAACGAGAAAAACGCGAAAACTATGGCGGCCAATTTTTGTAAGACAAGTAAAACGTACTTGGAACAGTGGTCCAACACGGAACTAGAAATTTCTGAATGAACGAACTCGATAAAGGCCATCTCTTCTTGGGATGCAAGTTCAAAACGCGATGAACTTACTAATTGAACAGGGATTTATTAGTAACAGTCGAGATACAGAAGCGTTTGACGAGTTTTCACTAATTTCTAATTATGAAACGGTTCAAAAAGTAACAAATTGGAACACCGAGAATATAGCCGCTGAAAATCGTCGGGTAGAAGTATTTACACATTTCCACGCCAACGATTTCTCTCACGCGAATTCTCGTATAATTGCCGGGTACGTTTTATGTTTGCCAGACAGTAACGCCCCGGTCCAATGAGTGTTTATCTTATATGAATAAGATATGGGGTAGCGAAAAAACGCAATTGGGAGTGTCTCGGAATCGAAAGCCATTTTGTTAATCAAGGGTAATAAAAACAAGTCACGTCCATCGCTATTTTAAAACTAAACCCGATATTTCAAAGCGGATTTGCTCATCCGAAAAATATAGAAACCCGCCCACCAAACTACTCACGATTGGTTCTGTTTTAATTTTTAACAAATAAACATTGAACGTAAAACATTATTGTACTTATTTCGAATAATTACTCGTCTCGCTACATTTTACTTAACTATATTTTTACTGTCCAAAAGTAATAAAAAAAATTAACGTGTTTTTACAGGCGTTCCGTTCCGAGGGAAAAAAGTTACGGTCACGTGATGTACGAGTAATAGCGGTATAATAAACCATTTTAATAATGTTTTTCGTTTAAACGCTCTTCCTTCCCTTTGATAATTGTACGCATTAGGACGAGATACGTCCTTTTAAACTAAATTATTTTTTTGTTCGTCTCGTTTGTGTTTTTTTTTTATTGATAATTATCTGCAATATACAGATAATGTACAAATCGTCATTTTCGTGATATAATATTGTTATATTTTAAAATCGTGTACGGTCCACACACACACACGAAGGCTAGTTATTATTTTTGTCGGTACGTCGTCACATTTTATCGGCAACGATTTTGTCGTAAGCGTCATCCTGTTGATTGCCGCTCGATTTTAGCGCCACAAGGGGAATTCAGTCGGGAGTCGCGGCTACCGAGTTGTTTCGTACGCGTAATACGTTAATTGTTAATGTCCGTGGATGGTCAAATCAGCGGTCTCCAACGGGTGGTAAGCAAGTAATGACCGATTAAGACGGTTGTTTTCGTAAAAATAATTCACTTTTGGAATACTTAGGGAGGGAGGGGGAATAACTAAACGAAAAAATACGATATTACGATTATCTCCGAACGCTTCCGGAAAATAATCGTCAATTGCGATAGGGATAATGTTTTATAGTTATTAATACGTTTATTATACGTACCGTTACGAATAATAGCATTTTCCTTGTTACAGTCACGGCGATAATGATTTATCGGTAACGGCATATGGATACAATACCCAACGATTACATACATCCTTGTGTGTATATACAATCCGCGTTGTCGTACACGATGCGTTTTTGTCCCAACTTATTTTAAAATTCAAAACGAAAATAATCGATCGTAAATGTAATCGCCAAGCGATCGAAAATAATTTTATTCCGAATTACTGTCCTATTTTTGCTCGAATAATGTGTACATGTACAAAATGTCATTTAAACTCGAGCATTAATAATTAAAAAGGCACGCTGTTTAAAACAAGAAAAAAAAATGTATAGCTCGTTTCTTTTCTAAATCGTTCCTAGTTTAGCTTTTAGGGTTTTCACCGTGCCCGTAAATAGCCAATTTTAATCGGGTAAAGGGTCGGTAAACCTGATAGTATTTATAATCGGGGCTGGGCATTGACGAGTTAAAATATTTTTAAAAAAAAGTTTAAATCAACGGCAATTTTTAACTCGACCTGTACGTATTTGTTTTCAATTAGTTTAGTTCGAAGTTTTTTTTCCTTCGCAATAAAATCGAAACGGACGAAAATAAATTTAATTTAGTTAATTTCGTTTTGTCAACTTTCACTTTTAACTTCACTCGTATATTTATATTCGAGTTTTCGACTTCGACTTTTAACTCAATTAAACAATTCGCTCAACTTAAATTTAGAACATCAAAAAAAAAAAAAAACGATTAACTTTACCGTCTATCGTGATAATTTTAACTAACGATAAAACGCGAGAATATATTGTAATACACAGCGCTTAAACCACTCACCTCGCTGACACACGACGATCCATAGCCTCTGTGTTGGTATACACAAAAACGTGTCTATCACCAAGCGTATACGTATGGGCACAGCACCTCTGTCAAGTAGCGCTGCAGTTTGTGAACTGCTAATAAAATACTAAATTTGTTCAAAATCAAATATTTGTACACACAGATATATATAGCAATATCCGCGTAGTAATAAAAAAACTAAAATTGTTAACTAACCAATAGGTTGTTCGGCGGTTATACGGTGGTTTTGATTACCGTTGATTACCGGATGATCGTCGTCCGTCCGTCATCCATGGGTAATTGAGAAACAATTCGAACACGAACGTTACAACGATAGCGAGACGTTTGAACTTTTCAAAGAAGTCCGAATTCGTTTTTTACCATCTTCTCGCGAACCATTTCGAACGTATCGTGCGAGGCGCACACTACCGCTCGTGATTGATACGCGAAGTGACACATTTACGATTGACGTTCGCAGCACCGAACCGTCGGGGGATGGTGGGGGGAGGTTCTCCCGATAAACGGCAACAAATACCGACGATAATAGAAGGGGCACGGATAACGAAAAATATCAGAAAACGCGAATCCCTCGGTATTTCTGTCGTTTTAGAATAGTCGTAAGTTTGTACGATTCCTTCCCCTCTCCATCCGCATTGCAACTCCCATTATCGAACGTCCATATCCGGGACGATTGGCCACGGTCCGGTAAAATTTTCGCTCGGAACCGATCCCGGGGGCGATGTGGTAAATTCTTGACGTCGTATTTACGTATTGCACGCGTAAACACGAAACCCGTACACGGTAATAGTTTTACGCACTCCCACGTGCGCACACACGACAAAGGGTTGTCGTTGAGCGTGAACACGTAATCGACGGTAATTACGCCGTTTTCGGGCGTACCAAATAGAGTTTTTCCGTAACACGCGTTCCGATTATGGGGGGGGGGTTCGTCCGTGGGACTACGGCGTGAAAACACCGCGGCGGAAATCGGTAAAACGAATAAGCGGCGCGCTCGCGTACGAATGTGTTTTGGGTACTAGACGTGGTGGCGGTTGTTTACACAATTGCGCGGGTCGCTCGACGTTTGGTCCGGGAAATCGGTTCGTTAATTTACGGTCTACGGCCACAGCGGTGACTGAAAAGTCCGACTACGAGTTCGCGTCGATTTTTTTTGTTTTTTTGGTAATTATTAAGAGCGCGTGTCCCCGGGCTCGTCGACGCGCGTCCAACAACAAATCGTTCGGCTTTTACGTGCGAAAAACGTGCCGCGAACGACATAAAGTTATCACGTTTTCTCGTTGTCGCGCTCGATTAGGCGGCCGCCGTATTATATTTCTCCGGCACTATAGCTTAGCGTACATACACACACACACACACGTGTATATAGTTAAATCGGGTAACGTTATCTCCGTTATCCACCTAGAAAATAAGATACGGCGTTCTCAATTATTGTTACGGTTATTTATAGCGCGCGCTGATTTTACCGTTTTAAAATTACGTCAAACGTCCGCGCACGCGCGCGCGCTAGATTAATTATTATAATAAGTAGACTAATTATTTTCGAAAATTCCGTAGGCCGCGACATTTTAGCGTAAATCGATCGATCTTGCCCGTACGGTGGACGACCCACGTTATGGTAACGTACTATTCGGGTAACCCTTTCCCCCTCTTTCCCCAACTCTCCGCCGCAAGACGGCGTGTTTCAGGCATTTTATCCGTGGACGTAGTGGACCAGCCGAGCGTCGGGTAAAAAACAGTCGTCCGAGCGTAGGCGCCTATATATTTGACGCGGAATAACCTCCGAAATTGCCGGAGCGCCGCCAATGCGCGGGCTATTACGAAACGAGATTTAGTCAATCGTCGCGGTCTTATTATACGAAATAAAATTCGCGATTGCCGTTTAGTAGCGAGTTCGATCTTCGGTAAAATTCGTAATACGGAACAATTTGGAATATTTCGAAACGTTCGTTACGACAATGATCGACTTTCGAGTCCTCGACAAAAGCCCTACGTATTTAAAAAAAAATGTTACCGAAATTTCGGCGAGGGGGTAGGCTATCCCTTTGCCCAATATTTCGTTCCCGTACCTACCGTGTAATTCGGTTAACGAATTTTGTTCGTTTTCGATTTCTTCTCGCAGTTCGGATTCGCGCGCGTTATATCGGACGAAATCGAGTTCCGTTTTCGCCGCTAGATGCCGCGGTATAATCGTTACGTAATATTTATCGTTCACGAATCTGTAGCGGAATTCCGCGTAGAGGTGTCAGTACGTGACTCGGATAAGTAATTACGGTAGAGACATTGGCCAAATGAGCCGAAATAATCGTTTATAACGCGGAATTGGGTCGTTTTTTTCACTCTCGGTTATTAAAATCTTGATTCGTAATTCGATATATACATATTTATAACGCAACCTAAGCGCTATAGACATTTTACTAATATACACGGCGAACGAACTGTTTTCAATTCACAGATACCCGTGTATTATATATGCGTTATATGGCTATATGCGTTTAAAGACGGCGTGTATATACGGACGAATTTTATTTAGATCGATTTTCAATTATTTCGAAATGTCGATAATTATATAAGGGTAATATATATATATATGGCACTCGTCCGTTTTACGTTGTGTTAACACCGTTAAGCGTTAGTCATTTTTGATATTTTATGTAGTTAATTACGAAACGGTAACGTAAAATAAAGTACGTCCGTGATCGTAATAACGCGTGTATTAATATTTTTCAATACGGAAATCAGAGCTCAAATTTTAATTTTTAATTTTCATTCGTATATTGGAGTACGTTCGATTCACATTTGGAATTCATGAATATAATGAATTAAATTAAAGTCGGGACGGGATTAGGGGTGGTTTTTGTGCGTTATACTAGTCGTTCAAATTGAAAACAGAATATCCGAGTGAAATTAAAAGCTTAAAAGTTATTATTTTATGAATATGGTAAACGCGCTCAAATAAAATTTGAATAAGTCGATATTCCGAATCTCACGAGAACACGATTAAATACTACGGTAGAAGGTACTTACGCCAACGGTATATCCCCTATACAGTGGAGAAGTGTTCAGAATTTATATTTGTTCGGATACTTTGTGTTCTAATTACAGAACATCGCCTTAGAAATGTCCCCGACTTAAAGTTTTGCTACGGAGACGACGAATGGGTAACAAAAACCTTTGTTCGATAATGTGGAAAAAAAAGAAACGATTTTTAAAACGTATCGAACACGTTAGTCAATATCGTCGATAACACGTTTAGTAGTGACAATATTGATTGCGTAATACCGAACGACGTACCGTACAATTTTTCTATAAATATATTTACATTCCATAACATAAAACGTTATTACATAAAATGTTATAACGTCGTTATAACATTATTTTCCCGAGAATTCGCGATAACTTATAATTTTTTCGTTCCCCTATTACGGAGATTTTTATATAATTTCGATCGTAACGTAATTGTGTATAAATAAATAGAAAAGTTCGTCCAACATCCAATCGATCAAAACCGAAGAAAAAAATAACTGGAGCGTTTGATATTGTAGACGAAATATAAAAGTGTACGAACTATTAGCGAACCAAAAAAAGGCCTTTTATACGCCGTTTAATTAGTCGTAATAATGGCAAATGTGAAAATGAGAACGAAAACGACCTTTGCGCCCTACCCGGGATATTATGGTACTTATTGACTTAGCGGTGTTAGTGTAAATAATGTTTCGGATAAATACGCCTCAGTTTAGGCGCGCACAATAAGTGAAGAGGGGTTTCGCTTGTACACCTCGCGTAACAACTTAGGTAAAGGTACACTTTAAAATGTACACACGAAACAATGAATTTCAATTTTCCGACAATTATCATAATGTTTACGAAGGTACTTCTTGGTAATAATAATTAAGCCTTTGTGTCGTCGCGTTTCTTTTTGATCATTTCAATGTTCGAATTGTTTACGCACAGTGTTTTGTAATTTTTTTACACTGGCCCTCGTTTGTTTGGTTAGTCGTTGATGATCGATGTTATATTCGACTTTTGAGCAAATATACGCTAATGTTCCATACGCGTGATCACCACCCGGGCGATTAAGAAGAGATTCGCGGATTGTTATTACATCGACGACGAGTGATTCGCGTTTACGCGAAACAAATAACGGACGAATAATTCGCCGCGATATTAAAACCGCGTTTCCGTTGTTAGGCTTACGTATTACGGGGTACTATACAATAACCGTGGATATGTAATATTAAAGAAAAACTTCAGAATGATTGAAGCTTGTATAGTAAAGTTGTAAAATTGTATAGCGCGTAATAAAAATTCATATTCAATCATTTTTTTTTTCCGGAAAATGCTTATTGATTCCATTCGTTGTCGGTGTTTTTGCTACAAATCACGCAGATATATAGTCGATATTGAAGATATATAAACGTCAGTTGTTAGAAAATAAGAAATTTTCTCCAATATATTTAATAATATATATACGTACGATAGTGTATGTACCTAGCTTACTATCGTACGTATCTGTATGGGTTTTTATACCTGTTCGTGCTATGTGGCTATTATATTTTACAATTTGACATTAGTCTTAAGTACGTGAAAAATGTCACGTGTTTTATATTATTAAATATAAATAGCGAACGACTACTACTACTACTACTATGTGTACTGCGTGCGCCCGGGGTGGAACAGATTGGCCAACGGTTACACGCTATTTTCGTGTAGTTCCCGACTGTGTGTCGTAGCGCTATAGTGAGGCAATTTGTTTGATATTGTCACATATGTTGCAACAAACAGTTGCCCGACGAAATTGTAGTCTGAGTGGAAGTTCTTTCTTCGCCACCATTTTTCGTAGTATGTACTACGTAATATATAAATATTGGATAGTATGCTTTTTACGAGTAAATCAATTTGCATACGTAATAATCGTATTATACTGTACTTACATATTATAACGTGACGATAAACGCGTTGTATATATATATATATATATATATAAATCAGAATTTCGCCTTTAATAGAATATACTTTACATCGAACAGTTTTAAAATATGTAAAAAGAGCGGAACATTTATTCATTTAAAATAAAAAAATACGCGAAATTTCATTTTTTATACGATTTTGAAATAATTATAATTTAGCTTTTGTAATCGAGTCCGCGAATCGTCTTTAAATTGTAAAACAACAAATTCGACCGAGTCGTATAATAATAATTTACGTAATACGCGGTTATTGCGTTCAGCCACGTTCCATATCGGCTTATAATTGGCCGAGACAGTAATTCTTAACCGTAGTAATTATTTTATCGATTGAAATATATTCAGCCCTTGTATTACAGTAAATTCTGCGCCTACCACGCGCTACGCACATAAAACGGGTCAAATTTGAGAATAGCAAAGGATCGGGTTTTTTTCTTTTCGTATTATATTTATTGCCGTGAACTATACTATCGGTAACAAATAAAAGTACATCGTTATACTTCAACCCTAATGGCCATACGTGACAATAAGCATTAGCCCGCAAGTATTTTATCTCGTATCTTCTCTTCGAACAATTATTTTGGACATTTTAAACCCAAATATCGAGTTATTTATGGTGTTAGGTTCAACAACGTATTTAGTAATTGCATATTTGTACTCGAACGCGTTTGCGGATAATTTACGTTTCATATTTATACATTTCGTTTGTGTAAACATAGTCTGTTGGTCGTAATAGTAGTATTGTGCAAACGGTGTTTGATTAGCTGGGTAGATTTAGCTAATTGAACAAGTGAACATTGATACGATAATAGACAACTTTAGTTCTATACTGTAGTATATATATATATATATTTTTTTTTTTAAAAAATGTTCAAAAATTAAAAATTTAAATTAAAATTAAAATTCGTTCATACGCTATTATTAATTCGAATCGGATTTAAATCGTCGTATCTAATCGATAATGATATTGTTATATTATGTTTAAAACCCACCTGAGCCCGATCGTTTCGCTTAAGTAAAAATACGTAAACAATGTAGTTTTACATTCGCGTATATACAAATAAGTTAATAATTCTATATTGTTCTCATATTTTCACATATACGTTTGTGTGTGTGTGTGAATTTTGGTCCTTAACTTAAGCTTTTAAACACAAACAATAAGTAAATACGTGTACATTCGTATAATATATTAGGTACATACAAATCACATATATACACGCGAATTTATTACCGAGAAATTATTTTTCTCTCTATTCCGCCATTATCTCCACCTCCTCATCCTCACCCTCTTCCTCAACGGGGTCCTTTCATTTGGAGCGTAATGTCGTTTTATTTCACCGTACTTCACCGACATCAAAGCAAACTTATACCTACCTCGGCATGTTTTAGATATCGTGCTAAAACTAACTGGCACATGACAAGCAACTATTAGCGAAGCATTTTCTTGGGACATTGTGTTATTCGTCGATAGAAAACTTTTATTACACATTTGTCTTGTGCCATAATATTGTTAATGCGCGGAGATGAACGAGTAGCATAATGAATAGTACCGCAACGTCGCTGGATTCAGATTTAGCGAACTTTCTATATCTATAATATGTCACCGATGAAGGAAATGGGTCAGTTGTTTTATTAACATCGAAATACAAAATATGATTGATAAGTAATAAGAGAAAACGAAAAACTCCATTATCGCCGAAAATTTTATATATTATATTTTGAATATATAATATAAAATGTAGATTGAAAATCTGGGACGTGTTCGGTAATATTATAAGAAAAATTATCGCGTAAGAATTCCTAGCAAAAATATATAATAACGTTAATGTGTTTTGCCATTGAACCAATAAATTCTTGTCATAATATGGCCACAATATATTGTTTTTATTCTGTGATTTAACGTTAATTAAAATTTGCTATGTTATATATATATATTATGTTAGATACTTCACAATTTTTAAATATATATATATATATATATTTAATATATCGTAAATATTTACGATATAATGTTTCTAATAAATTCATTTTAATACTTTTGTCGATGATAAAGTATTATATTTCGTTTGATAACATCCATAAAAAAATCGTATTAATTTATGTTAATATCTACGCGTTTATCTTAGTGGAATACGTCAAATTATTTTATACCGAATATCAGTTGGTATCGATTTATCTAAGCCAAATAGAAATATTCGAAAGATCGGGTAAACAATATATTTCAATAAAAATTCGGATCTTTAATGGCCACTAAACATAGTGATCTAATATTTGCGAGATTGTGGTAGAATTTAACGAGGTTTTCCTCAAAATTACATTGTTATTTAAAATATATACATACGTAATGTATCGTTATTAAATTTCAAATACGATTTCGAAGACGTATTAGATATCAATAATAATTAACGTTGATAAATTTTGAAAATGTCTGTTCACTTATTACATATATTCGTTTATTATTATTATTGTTATAAAACGAGAGATACGATATGTTTTAAAATAACATCGTTCGACTGTTGATATTTGATAATGTAGCGCGTGACATACGTCGGAGTATTAAAGAATTATCGATTCAACGTATTACGTGATGGTTATTAGGCTCGAACGTCGGAAGTATAAGATTCGAGTGTTACAATATTTGTAACGACGTCGTATTTAAATTTGCTTCGAATAATTCATATTTATTTAGCGTACGTGCACGATTAAAAAAAACCATTTTGCATTTTATTGTGCGATTGGCGTTCAAACTCTAGTACACTTGGGCCATTTCGATCATTGATCGATTATTGTTTTCATTGTGTGTACGTAGCAGGGAAATTATTATTTTTCTCGATGTGCACTATATACGAAAAACGTAATATTTTCATACCGAACGAGAAATGAATTCGATGTATATCGAAATATACGCCGTATACGCATATGTAGCGTATAACGTATGGTATTTTCGTTTTATCACAGATAGAGGTTAGGCACGTGTTATTACACAACGTATTCAATCAATCGTCAAGTTGATATTCCGAGTTTGTTTCGATTATGTTTAGAAAAAATCATAAACAATGCGATAAGAAATTTCGTGGTTCATCGTTTTCAAATTTAAAACAACATGCCTGTAACCAACTCATCCAAACAGTCTACCCTATACATTCGAAGTGTTCCCCTCGAGTGTTGTTTGTCTGGATTATTTCGTTATTTTTTGAATTACAAATAATCGTTATTTACAATAATATTATTTTACGGGGCTTAGTATGGTTTGCGAGTTTACCCATATCAGTTTAGGGGTCATTCGTGTTTTTATAAATTAAAAAAATAAATAAATTAGACGAATTATCGAAATACGTAATGTCTTCGTTAATTGCATAAGCATAAAACCCACGATAGACTTCGAATTACTTCAAAGTGATTGCTTAAAATTGTATTTAATTATAGTAATATTGTAGCGAACTCTAATTGTTTCACGAGAAATTTATTAAATTGACTTTTGTAAACAATTAATTGTTTTAATAGTTTCGAAACGAAAAATATTTTCATTAAAAAGCGTAGTAGTTTCTTTTAATGGTAATATTAAACAAATTTTGATTGGCTAAACAAGCGGGAATAAACGTATGACCTTCTTTTATAACAAGTTATATTTACAGCGGCTTTTGAATTTCACCTCATTTTTTGTAAAATAAGCAATCACGGTAAAATTTGTTTCAGAAAGTTGATACGCACGAACAAAAACAATACTAAAGAAAAAGTATGAAAGAGGAAACGGTTATTTTCAAATTGAAATTTTATTAAGCGACATCTAAAGAATATCGAGTAAAATTGTGCTCATGTTAGAAGAAAATTCGAAACGAACGACGAATAAATATATATATATATATATATATATATTTTTTTTTTATTTATTTATAA
>JAIPRN010001993.1:25431-36268 GCA_025469175.1 Geopemphigus sp. TES_GeoC_2020 | reverse complement strand
AATAACAGCGCGTTGTTCAATGTGTGTGCGCTTCCTTCGAGAACGGGCGCACCATTTCGGCCATCACCAGCGAATAAACGACGATACACACTGCATAACAATAATAATGACGATGCGTAACTTACACATACAAGAATTAAACGGGATATCTAGGTAACTGTGTGATTGTCTTCTATCCTCCCACTACAGCGATTTGTCTGTTTACTTATTGAACGACCCTCGTAAATAAATGTAAATATATGCACAGACTTAGGCTTATTTAAAAAAATCACAAACCGTAGGTAAATTTAATATATTTATTATTCATGCTTAGGAATCCACCGTAATTATACAGCCTGCCTCTCACAAATTACTCCAATTTGATTTATAAATATAGTTAATTTTAAGTTGTATTTTCAGGGTCTGTAAGTATTTGCGACTTCTGCATAGAATCGAAATAACTATTATAAGCCTAAAAATATTCCCCTATCTATACCATACGTCTTAAATACGGTAAAATAGGTGCATCGTACAATTTAATTTACAATGATTGTGTTATGTAAAAAAAAATGAACTAAAATCGATTTACTTATCGTACTACGCGAAACGTAAACTTACGAAACTATTATGCGAATAGTTGAAAGAGTTTTGTGAACGTATGTTGTACGTGGCATTATTATGCGGCGTAATTAAGCAGTAAATACCTAAAATTAACGCGTGGCAAAAAGGGAACGCCTCTTAGTGCCGGTAACATTTCCCTTTAACGCGTATTGGAAAACACACAAGAACAATATATACGCGAGACACGCGTACGTAGTTTTTACATTTTTGTAAAAAATATTTAGTTATAATAACAATAATGTGTATTGTTAACTCTTACGAATCCACGCGCGCGTCGTTATTGCGACAGTTACATGTACGCACTTAAAACCGAAGGGTTCAAACGTAAGGTCAGATTTTATACCTCGAAAACTATATAACATAAGCGCACACGTCATTAATGTGCGGGAGTTCTTGAAAATTTGTCTCGCGACCTCGTAACCTCCCCTCCGAAAAACCGGGAAAAAAAATAAATAAATAAAAAACGTTACGTACTTGTGCACCAATCATTGTGCGACAACGTAACTCCTTGACCTCGGCCAGGCGTTCGACCCATTGTTCAAAACGCAATATTGAACCTGCTTCGAGTCTGTTTAGCACACGTTGTCAACCAAATAACAACAGTTTCATTAATACATAGCCCAATTTACGTGCATATTATTGTTTATAATATACACGTCCGAATGCGCGATTAAAAACAAATTACTCGCGTATAATTGCATTTATATAATATATACCGAGTACTTCGAATACGTTTACGTCCGATTCGTGTCTAGTATAATAATGAATTTCCACGCTTTTGGCCGCGACGGGCTAAGCTCGACTAAGGCAGCCAAGTGCGTGCACGTACTGCGCGTTTACAACGTTGTGAGGAGATATCGCCTTTTGTTTTCTTCTTCTTATAAATCGGCAATACCTAACCTGTGGGCAATGCTTCAGACAATGGGTCGCCATCGTTTATCGCTTAACAAAAATTAACAATAAATGCAATCATCCTTAACGGGGTGGACAAGTGACGGGACCAACACCCGCCTGACAAAAGTTTATTTCGTAAAAACGAACTTAACATATATCTTAAATGGGAGGGAGATGTTGGGGCAATTCCCCGCCACGTGTCGTCATTACATGCTCTATTTAAGAAAAAACAAGAATAAAATCTTAATTTTTTTCTCGTAAAAAATGGAAGAGGGAAAATGGGTGACGGGTCATATTCGACGAATAAATGTACGCTAATTACCGATTTACATACTATTTTAGCCCCCTACCCGTTCCCGTTTGAAATTTCCAAATCTGTACATTAAATACTCGTTTACATTATTGTACAACGAATAAATATTGTTCAAATCTTAGATAATACCTCCATCCTTTCTTATTCCATTCTATCCATAGACGGAAGGGGGGAGGAGGAAGAGGAGGAGGAATAAACAATCGGCAAAGTGGCTCGTACCAGACCGTATCTCGAACAAGGTTCCGAAACAGGTAGTTTTACGTGGGCGCCCAAAAAATTATTTCGAACGTACAGCGGATTGCCTCGTCGAATCGCTTTTCGATGGATAAGAGCTTTCATAAACCGTTAGAAAATCCATCCAACTTTTGCGAGCATGTATAAACATAGCCTGGAAGGTGTTGAAGCGCTTATAGCTGTAGAGACTACAGAATGACATCGAATTCTCTGGCGAGTCCAGTGGCCATTGACCAGAACTTCCTCGATTATCGTAACAATTTTTTTGTTTGTTTTCGGAGGCAAACGGACAAACATTTCGGTTAATACTTACGAAACTACCGACACGCCAACAACAGACTTTATTTTTGTATACCTACGTCCGTTGTACATAATCGGCTATAAATAATACTGATTTGTGGCTAAACTTTGTAAAAAATATTTTCGATAAACTGGTTTTTTTTAATCACGTCCTAATAAAATTCGATCGCGTTTCAAGACTGCGGCGGTAAGTACATAGTAGTAGAGAAAACGTGCGTGTCAATTCGCGAACGAAAATGATTTGTGCGTTTTGAACAACTTACTACCAACGTGTTTTGTTGCTGGTCCCGAAATGAACGTGACACGAAGAATACATATTGCACGTTTATTAGTAAATTCCGCGGTGCGTTAAAACACTTCACAGTCGCCTCCATTTTTGTATTTGGTCACAGATCGGCGGCACGCGTGCCGTCACGCGAAAACGGCCAGTCAAGTTCACGTACGCGTATGGTATACGTGTAAATCACGCAAATCGCGTATGAAGACGATGTGTTTATAAACAATAGACGACGACGACAATTTTTGTATAAACGAATCGAAAACACGCTTGGTCTCGAATTCGGGATTACTGTTAAAAAAAAGAACGCGGCGATCGCGTTATACGCGGAATACTGAGTACTGCGCGAAGTGAATTCACTAGGTCGCGTAGTAAAACAGTATCGTCGCCTAGTGGATGATATTTTTGATAACCGAACCGTATACTAGTCGTATTACACGCGTACGAACGTAGACGGATTGCTAGCATTGCTCACCAAGGAGCAAAGGTATTTTTAAATTTATGTTACCGATCGAATAGCGAAAATTCAATCCTCGTTGCCCGACTGGGAACGGTCTCGTGTAGGACCTTGGATAATCCAGCAAATCCCGCTTTACGTGGTGGAATGCTTCCTAAAGAACGGCTTTTGTGTCCACTACATTTGTCCAGCCCCGGTTTTTCTACAGCAACGCGACGATCAGTGGTACCCCAGTTCGACACTGTCGAAAAGATACTTACTAGTACGTCAGCTTCCAGAGGTTAAAACTACGGTTCAACGAGCGCTCTTGGTACAGAAAGATCACGAACCCGAAGAAATGTCGCGTAGTTTTTCGTCTTTATCGCAATCGCCACGAGTTCTCCTCGCGCGTTGTTTTCGCGCTATAGTCCACGCACGAAAACAGCCAGTCGCTTGTGGGGACCTGTTACTCACCCGAAGTTAGACCGTGTTCTATTGGTTTTCGCGAGGATAACATAATATGTGTATATTATATATATATATATATATTGGTCGAGGGAACATATTAACAGGCTACGTAACGTCCGTAAAAATGAATAGATTCGATCGTTCGAAAATAACGTTTAAAAAGTCGCGAATACTGAAAGCGAAACCTCGCGCCCTAGGGTGTTATTTCCCTGTACACGAACAATGGATATACGTCAACTCGTCGATCGGCGTAAACACGGCTCTTATTGTAAGCGCGTTACGATAACCGACATATATATATATACAGTAGAGTCTCACTAATCCGAACCCCGTTGGTCCGGACATCCGGTTAATCCGGACGAATCTTTGAACAAATGGGCAAAAAGAAAATTGTAAATAAGTAAATAAAATACGAAAAAAGAGAAGATTATGAATAAACGTCGAAATAATCGGTAAGATTTTTTTATATTTTACGCGTTCTAATCATTTCTTAGGTTTATTAAACAATTGTACTAAGCTGTAAAAAATCATACATTACGATCAAAACGTCGATTTTAATTGTTTTATAAAACTAATTCTAGATGTATTTTATAGTTGATTCCGTTTGATCCCGACTTTCGGTGATCCGAACAGAGTCCGGCCCCGTCAGGTCCGGATTAACGATAGACTCTACTGTATATGTAAACGGTCGTTCGTATACGTAAGTAAAAACATCGTGCGTACGCTGTACTTTTGTTAGGAGGAGCGTTGGCTACCAACGCGATGGCCGTGCGGAAGGCGACGGACCACCACCAACCACCGCCACCACGTTCCGGTGAGATAGACTGACCGACTGTCGTCGGCCGGCCGGCCGTGGGAAAGCTCGTCGGCGGAAAGTTCATTGCCGGTCACGAAGACGGACGAGGACGCCGACGACGACGGTCGCTCGTTCGCCTCGGGCCCGGATAGGCGAGCGTGTCACGACGACCCCGCGCGTTTCCCGTCCGTTACCCATCCAGCCGGTGTTGCGCTTGTGTACGGTGATGGTACTACTCTACACGTGCGTGCCACGAATCACGGCGACCGGGATAATTAATTTCTCGGTCGTTACTACGCTCTCGTTGTATCCGTTACCATTATCGTCGTCGTCGTCGTCGTATGTATGTATGTATCCGTGCGTGGTAGTAACACGGGTCCCGGTGTGCACCGGCGTAGATCAGGGGCGTAACCGTCGGACGACAGGACTGCGGTTGGAAGGGGGGGGGAAGGTTTCGGGTCTGGACCTCGTTGGTAGAACGCGCACAAACCGACTTCGACGAGCAGACGAAACAATACGCTCGCGCGGCGAGTCCGTTCGTGTGTAACCGTCGCGTCGCCCGGCCGATAATCGCCGAAATCGTAGGAATTACCGTGACCGCCGCGCTTTTGGTTCGCGGCCTCGGAAGTTGAACGAAAAAAACCGACGACGGTCCGTTCCTTCATCCCCACCACCAACAGCCAATCGGAGACCACCGGCGGTGGCTGTCGTGTTCGCGTCGTGTGTTTTAACACATAAACGTGTTACGTTTTCGTCAATAATCGTTTAACGTTGGCTTTAGGTCGAAAATTGATTTTTTCGTTACCCGAGGATAAGCCCGATGGCGTCGACGCGACGTTTCGTTTTAAAACGGCAGAACGTTCCCAAAAAATGCGACGGTATTATTACCGAGGTCGACAATTTGTCCGATTACACGTTCTATTTATTTATTCAATTAGTTGTGACGTGTTACTTATGATCGCGAAATTGATTTATCGGACCGTCGACGACAATATAAATCGGCCAATATTTTACGACAACACGAATTTCGAAATTTTTCCGTGGCAAATATATATATATATATATTATCTGGATAACAAAAAGAGTTCGTGCGTTTGTGTCGATCAGCAATATTCGAAAGAAACGTATCGTCAAATCGAAAATAATCGTTCGTTCTACTACTTCGACCGTCAGATTGGCGAGCGAATTCGCTTTGGGCCAACGAAAATGTGTACATTTATCACGCGGTCTGTCGCCGTGTTAAATACGGTCGTCTAATCCAGTCCGTCGTCGTGGCGTGCGACCTCGTCCGTGAATTAAAAATTCTGTTACAGCGGGCTATCGAATATCGATCGTTAGACATAGTTACCACGTAACCGTATTGGCGGTAACGAGTTGCGTTGTAAACATTACCTAAACAATACCACGGATTATGAAAAATGGTTGCGACGAAAGTCGAAATGGTTAATTTCGTGCGCTTGTAGTTTTTCGGTAATTGAAACAAACAATATCTCGGGCCGTTTTAAGAACGATTTACATAATTTGTGTACGTGTTCGTCGTTATTGAACTCGGAGCGCGTGTGAATGACAAAAGACAAAGGATTAACACGGTCGATAAAACATTGACGTAATATTCCAGAGCAAAACAATCGTTCACGTTCGTATTTGGATATACGTATATATTGTAGGCTACAATAGCGACCTGGTAGATGTTAAACATTACCGTATTTTCGTCTCTTCAAACCGAATGTAAATTACGTGTATAGCGCGTAAGCGTATTGAGTATTACAGTTCACGACTATTACCCAAAAACAAACGAAAAAACCGCCGTTCGCCGTATAATCGTAACGAACAAACAAGCGGACAAGTGGAAACTGTCCGAACGCGTGCACTGTACACTAGCGGTTTCCTTTATTTCTAGGCCGTTCCCCCCGGGCCCTTTGCCGCGACCGTCATCCCTTTCCAACTATCTCTGTCCGCCCGTCCGCGTCTTTGTCTTGTAACCAGGACCGTCCTTCGAGCGGAGGAGAGGCAATTCCTCTAGTCGCGGATTATTATTTCATATTTAGTCGGCAGATTCGACGGTTATTCAACCGTTCATTCGGCGCCGCCGGTATTGCTCGTAAAATTTATTATCGTTCCGAAAAACGAAAAACCATATCGTGCCCGTTAGAATTAGTTCGTTACGTTCGTAGTCCGTACGACTGTAAACAATTTGTCACAGCGAATTCACGTGACATCTGAACGGCCCCGTTCGTGACACTCGCGGTACTATACAAATATTTAATCGCCCGGTTCGTTATTTGATCGACGTCTGATACCGGCGGAAGGAATAAGATCCGTTGATTCGATTGTTGACTTTCGAAAGTCGACACACGATCAAAAGTCCGACATAGCAACCGCGAAATATAATAATAAAACAGGCACGCGCGCGCGTGTGTGTGTGTGTAGGCGTTGGGCGTACCTCTTTGCGTACCTACCTTAGCTAGTTACCTCGACCAAAAAGATCGTCGTGACGTTTGGAATTTCACACGTCCGTGTCGCGCGTGAAAGGGAAACGACGTTCGCGACAATATATTTCATCATTAATAACGCGCGGCGTTCACGGCGATTGAAACGGTTCGGCGGCCGTAGCTTCCTACTGTGAGGGACCCGACGCGAATACCCGTACACGAGTCGTGTGGCCAAAAATGTCGGGCAAATCGACGAAACGCGCGTTGTACGTAATTGTGTGCGTGTATCAATAACAGCGTACGACATTCGACGCAAAAACGAGTACGAATATCCGAGAGCTGAGGGACGGCCGGACGAACGAGACAATCGCGTCCTAGATGGTGGCGGTGGCTTCAAATTTGTGACAATTCGCACGACCCATTTTGTGCAAGGATTTATTGTGCGGCTATTATGCCGCGGCCCTCGGGAAATGAATAGAAGTAAAGAACGGGGGAACAAACTCGCCGGCCGCCGCCGATCCCTCGACAAAACCGTATTATGGTATAATATGCGCTCGCGATTTACCCGGATATCTGATTTTCGACCTTAAACCGTCGGTCGACCGACGACGTCGATTCCGCCGTGTTCCCACGACGGGCCTGTTGTGGTGGTCGACATCATAAATAACTAATAATACGATTTACGTTCGCGTTTCGTTTCTATCGTTATTCCGTTCGGCTACCTGTCACCGTCGCGTCCCGTGCACGTCGTTTGTTTGTCGCAGTAATCCTCTCATAATGGAAATCGTCTTTATTTTTACTTACGTACGCGTATACGCGCCCGTTTATTACAGCCCGCGTCGCGTCACGTTTTTTTTTATTATACGCCCGGCTGGTGGCTACTACACTTGAATGAATATTGTATTTTTGTCGTACTCTATACATATGTGTGTGTGGGTGTATGAATAAGATATTAAGGAAGATCTGCGGTGCGCTATACGAGAACGAAATTGGGGTGAGGACGTAGAAGAACAAACGCCGAAATCCGAAAAATCACGCAAAGTCCCGAAGTAACCGATTATATAAAGGGGCGCGACGATTATAATGGTTCGGACACGCTATGAGAAGAAATGAAACAAAGGCTGCGAGGGCAGCCATAGAGTATCGACCAAGGGAAAAAAAAAGCCGAGAGGATAGACCCAGAGAAGTGATGGTTCGACGGGGTAAGCCAAGACCTAAGGATGTTGGACGTAGATGATCGGAGAGAAATTATTCAGGATAGGGAACGATGGAAAGCTGTAACGGTGGCGGCGAATATTCTTGGAGAGTTAGAAGAAAACGTGTGTGTGTGTGTGTGTGTTACGACGCGTATTATTTGCGAAGCCAACAATAACTACCGAAAAACCGTTAAAAACTCTGTAAAATTGTCCGCGGACGACACGACCGATACCTCCGAACAATACGTATTATACGATCAAATATTGTTTTCGTACCGTAGGTAGGTAATCTTTGGAAAATTACAGTTCGAATTTTCGTCGGCCATAAACTCGAATATTGCTACGAGATTATTATTACGTCGAACGTACCCGATAGAAATTCTATGATATTTACTCGATTTGAAACTACGATAACCGTAGAATATTAGTTATAATAGGTTACGGGAGGGGGACACTTCTCGCGTAAAGTCTAACAACGATATCGGTGGGAAAAAAACCGCCGACAAATCGATTTTACATATAGCCGCGATCGATATTTGTGAGCGTTTGAAATTCGAATTTCGTAAAAAAAATCATTTTCGAACGCCTACGAAAAAGAACGAATTCGTATTATTGTTAAGACGCGGAACGTTCGTAATTTTCTCGCCGAAACCATACGCAGTTCCGAACATTTTTTTTTATCGTATACGAGAATTACATAATGGACATTTCAATTCATCGGGGCCCACTTATTCTGCTTGAATACGCGAAACTTTCTCCAAATGCGTCGACTTTAACGTTCAATTTTTAATCGAATACTTTTTTTCGGAACAAATATCGTTGCAACTTCGATCACAGGCAGTTATAGGCACTCGTTATAAATATGTTTCGATTACATATTCTCGAATTGACACGAATTAAATTTAATTTAGCGTAAAACGGCGAATTATAATATTGACCACGAATACGCAGATGACAAGTTGCATTCAGTAATCGCGAATCTGCGCGCCTCTGGTCACGCACAGTCTCAACTTCATATTTTTACACACACCCAAAGACAAAAATGTTACAAGTACCGACTGTAAATAAAAACCATAAAATCTTTATACTTTGTTAACATTTAAACGAAATATAGTACGTATTACGTTCAACTGTATCCGTTAATTAATAATAATAATTATAAAATATTTTACATTATTATTCGTTCTTTTGTTTTTCCAATATTGATTCTGAAACAATTAAATAAAACTTGTAACGTTCAAGTTACCTGTGGGCTCCATTCATTGACCAGAAATTATGATTATTTAAACGATAAGGTCTGTGTTGATAGTCGCATCAACCTATTCGATACAGTCTTTGTCACTCTTTTTTTGACCACGAACAAAGAAACATTTCTCTACAATACCATCGATAGATATGAAATAATTTCCTCATCTATCATCCTTAGGGCGGGAACCACTTTCGGCATAATGCAGCGAGTAGTTTGTGTTTCCATAACCATCCGCGCTAACATGGATAAATATATCTTCAATTTTTCTTTATTTAACGTTTTTTCTTTCTCTTTTTCCATTACATCATACTGGTACAATAACATTAATAACACACACACACACACACACACACACACACACACACATATATATATATTCAATTTCTGTCTTATTTTTTTTTTAAATAATAAAAATCGCGTCGGTTCTGATCTTTGGATTTCAGCCACGAGTTGGTGACCTTTACCTTTACCTTATCATACATCACTTCTCCAGAGAACCAATAGTGAGACGTCGCAAACTGTTAATTTTTTTATATATAATTAAAAATATTTTTAAAAGTAATAAATATTCAAAATAACTACTTTGAATACTATCAGAATAATTTTGGTATTTACATATTAGTGGATATTCAAATATTTACATTATTGGTAAATTGGAAATAACAAATTCCAATGATGGCTTTTCTATAATTCAAAATCCATTGACAAATACAACACATGAACGAAAAATTATAGTTTAATCAAAATTAGAATACACTCTCATAAGATAAAAAAAAATTAACACCAATTTCATTTCAATAAATTAGGACAATATTTCTTAAAACTTGGTTGAAAATAGTTTGGTATAATGCGTAATAAAATTGTATGAAAAAATAATTTTAAAAACTAACAAGTTACAAGTTTTTATTATATATGATAAACGGGATGATACATTGAAAATCATGATTAAAGAGGATAGAGAATGCCTTTAGCAACTTTAACTTTTTCTTCTTTACCAACCAATACTTCTACTAGACTTAATCCAAATTCAACAGCTGTAGCAGGTCCACGACTAGTCACCAAATTTCCTGAAAATATATGTATTATATATATATATATGTATAAAATAGAACTTATAAATTTATAATTAAATAAAATAATAATAAAGGAAATTCTTATTATTAGTATAGCAAAATTATAGTATAGATACATCACAAACATAACACATAATTAATACAAATAACTAATATAGGAAGTCAATTTACATTTGTTTGAAATGTATTTACTATGATATTAAGTGTTTAAATACAAAAATGTTTGAATATAAATTTATTAAATAGTAGCCTATATAATTTAGTCATTATTTTTATTATTGATGCAATAAACTGAAAGAAACTTGGGATGTTCAAATTAAATTTAAGTTAAAAATCTAAGCACAACTGAATTAAATGTATTGATAAAAATAAAGTGCAGTAAATGCTTTAAATTAAATTAAAACGTGAATATAAATATAAATGTTTAATATGAATTTAACATAAATGTCTCACCATAAAACATCCAACAAAGTTAATTTTCTCATTGTTTATCAGTATAATATAATTTATTTGTAAATCACTCTCGCAAGTGAATAATAAATAATTTTTATGAACTAAGTTTACGAAAT
>JAIPRN010001993.1:0-25331 GCA_025469175.1 Geopemphigus sp. TES_GeoC_2020 | reverse complement strand
ATAGTATAGATACATCACAAACATAACACATAATTAATACAAATAACTAATATAGGAAGTCAATTTACATTTGTTTGAAATGTATTTACTATGATATTAAGTGTTTAATTACAAAAATGTTTGAATATAAATTTATTAAATAGTAGCCTATATAATTCAGTCATTATTTTTATTATTGATGCAATAAACTGAAAGAAACTTGGGATGTTCAAATTAAATTTAAGTTAAAAATCTAAGCACAACTAAATTAAATGTATTGATAAAAATAAAGTGCAGTAAATGCTTTAAATTAATTTAAATTAAATTAAAACGTGAATATAAATATAAATGTTTAATATGAATTTAACATAAATGTCTCTCCATAAAACATCCGACAAAGTTAATTTTCTCATTGTTTATCAGTATAATATAATTTATTTGTAAATCACTCTCGCAAGTGAATAATAAATAATTTTTATGAACTAAGTTTACGAAATTTGATATAATATTTAAAAAGTTTGGTTTGATTCGAGTTCAAACAAAAAATAGTAAATATGATTCAATCTTGATTTTACAAAATTTAAAAAAGTATGGTTGGTTGAACAAAATCTGAATGTAACATCACTAATTTTTACTATACATATTTTATTACAATATTTGTTTAGTATGTTTCGTAAATTTATTTTGAACCATCATATTACAGATTTAAATTGGTAAATATAAATATTAAGGAGTAAGACTTTTAATAATAAATAAAATAACAAATAAATAAATTGTATACAACTAAGGTTATATTCTATATTGCTTAGAAACCGATTCGAATTTAAATATAAATAAAAAAAAACAATTGCAACAATATCATGTTTGATGAGTTTCATTTTCATAATGTATGTTGTATAAAAAGAATATAAATCAATATTTTAGCACAAAATGGATTGAAATATAAAGGGCTTATAATTTATAATAGATTAATAATGGTAATAATAGCAGTAAATCCAAAAATATGTTAAAAACATTTCAATAACATTCGAATTCTACGCGTAAAAATATTTTTTGAAGAATTATATTATGATGACGAAGTGAGTGAACATGTATTAGTAAAATAACCAAATGTGAATTATGAGACAAAATGTCATTAGTCATTATTATAATTTCAATATTTAAAGGTAACATACAAAATAAGCGTTTTTTTTAAAAATAATTATTACCATCAACAATAGTACTATCTTCTATGTATTTGTAAGAACTCTCAATATCGCTCTTTACAGTTGGATAAGACGTTAGTGTTTTTCCTTTAGCGATTCCATGTTTAAATAACACGTAAGGTGCTGTAAATATAATTTTGGTTAAAATTTTATAAAAATAGAAATTAGTAAATTTTTGTAAACAAAAACCTCCTTACCAGCACAAATAGCGGCAATAATTTTTCCAGACTTCTCATGTTCACTTAAAATTTTTCCGACAATATCAGCCTGAAAATTTTAAATATATTCAAATATAAATATTGTAACTAAAGCATTTAAAATATATACTTCATATTAAATAACACAAACAGAACGTTTTATGTTTAATTCTTAACTATTATTAAGAATATTAATTTTTCAAATTATATTTTTTAATAATAGTTATTGAAATTATTAAAAATAATTTTAACAAATTTAAATTTAATAGTTGAGCAAAATGACTAATATATTATCAACGAAAACGGATATTATTTTTTGTAATAATACATATTAAAATTACTTGATAAATAAGATAGTATATACAATATTTTTATGATTTACTTATTAAAATAATAGTAAAATAAGCGAATACTGAAACTACATTTAATTACCAAATGTAATTTTTAATAATTTATTTTAAACTTTTTTGGTATAATCAATATCACTCTAAATATTCATAAATTGACAAAAATATAGTAAGCTATCCTCCATTAATAACACCTACTGATGGCTAAGTAACATTTGTCCATTATTATGAATATACATCATCCTAAGTATTGTTAGCTTCGCTATCAATCGTTGTTGGTGATATTAGGTTAAAATATAGTTTCTTTAATAATTAATGTTCATTTGATGCACACTAAACAAAATATCTTTATTGTGGTATCAGATATGGACATTTTTAGTAATATATAAAACTTATTTTACAACTAGAACAAAAATTATAAGGCAATATAAAAAAAATTACCGCGGCTAAAGTTTTGTATGATGGACCACCAGGTATAACCACAGCATCATATTTTATATTTTGTACATCACCCAATTTAGCATCAGTTTTAATCAAAAGATTAGATTTAGTCTTGACATATTCAGAACCAGATAAATCAGCAATTGTAACAGTCACCTACAAATAATAAAAATATATATTATATTCGTTTAATATAATATATACAATAATATTCGTATATAAAGTAAAATATGATATTTTAAATATTTAAAATTGTCTTCCAATTTAATAGATAAAGTTATAAATTTGATTTTTTTAAATTGATTTAAACAAATGTATACATTTTCAAATACAAATGTAGTAAAATTATTCTAAAATTTGTTTATCAATTTATAAATCGTGTACGAATATTAATTTAAATTATCAATTATTTAAAAGATATGACACTGGAGTCACACTAGTGTTTTATTGATGGACTTTATGACGGGCAATAAATTTACTATCCCCATTTGACATTAATAATGTACGACACATACTACAATGTCCATTGTTATCGGACATTGTAGTGTATTATTGACTCATTCATACAACTGCTATTTTGATGTTTACATTTATGTGTATGTGTATTTTTTCAAATAGTTTTTTATAAAATGGATATAGATTCATTAATTACAGAAGTAGAAAAATGTCCTATTTTATGGGTTATAACTGTTGTATTTGAAAATTGTCAAAACTTCGAGTTGTCTGCTCTAAAATTGCTATAAAAATTACTCAACAAATAATTATACACTGTTTATAGAGTAAATCCAACATTTTTGTTATACACGCTTTTTTTGTAATACTCATATAGGGTTGTATGTACAAATAGTAATGTTTAAATTGTCCATCTTATTAGAAGATAAAAAGTCAACTATCTCTTTATTTTAAATTTTAATAAAATTAAATATTTTTATTTTAAATACATTATATTTTTGTAATAATGCCAATGTTGATGTGACTAAACTTATTACAATTGATAAATTAAAGTCTAATCTAGCAACACTAGTATGCCTCCAGCTTAAGAAATAACGTAATGGTACTATTTAACTTAACCGTTTTAAAAGATAAGTTGCACAACCGAAAAGTATAAATGGATTGAACAAAAATCGAATACTACACAGAATGGTCATAACTTCGTGCCTATAATTCGTTTTTTTTTTTTAGTTTTAAAGACACAATTTCGGTTGCTGAATTGACAAATGTTTTTAGAGATAAGTTACATTTTAAATAAAGAACAATATTACGTTAGCGCGGCGAAGGATGTCAACGGGTGCAACCAACTCGAGTTCTTCACTGCCTTCTGCTACGATGAACAAAGCGGTTTTTGAAACCATGGCTGAGTAGTTTGTTGTGAAATATTTAACGCAAGAATTATCGTTTAGTTGGACGTCGAGCACGAAGAATCGTCTGTGACCTTGGACCGAACTGCAACGAAAACAAAACGGTTTAACAAACGTAAATAGGTTACGAATCATATATGGAATATCCAGTAAGTAATAATAACACAATTTACGCACTAATAAAAACGAACGTAATAAGTAAACTACTGAGCAATCAGATATCGTTAACCGTCTGTCGGTAATGTTAAAATTTTCTTTTTATCAATACATTCGGTAGATAACAAAATAAATACCGGTGGACGCCGCTGCCTTGTCACGATTTATTCGTCATTATCGCGTCGTGGTTTGTCCTTTTCATTGGTTTTACGATACACGAAAAACAATATTTTTTTATTAATAGGCCGTTCGAATTTTATTATTCTCGAGGTATTATTTGTTCATTTATTTTCGTAAATACTTTTATTTTACATATTTCGAAAAAGTTATTAACAGTACACTATCGATAAAACGCGTACTGTAGATTTATAAATAATTTATCGTTCGATTCGTCCCAATAAATTTATAATATTCAAAATCCTAATAATTTTACGTCCATTTGAAACATTTAAATTCGTCTTTTTGTGGCATAGCACGAAATAAAACGAAATTTTTCGACCCAATATTGATTAGCAAATTAAAAAAATCGATTTCCAATATTTTTGACATCAAACAATGACCGACACACAAAGATTGTCAAGGGCAAATGATAAGAAGTTAATCGATTAGTTTAAATGTTCTGCCCATCTTTTGCCGACGGACGACCACCCGTTTTCTCTACATTCGATTAGTACAACTGGTGTACGAATTGAGCGGTTTCTTCGATTTTGAGTAAAAATTGCTAAACAATTTTTTGTACAACTTACAATGGCTTTGAACAAACTTAGTATCAAAAGTCTGGAAGTCGCAAACAAGCGAGTTTTGATCAGGTGAATATTATAATATTCGTGTTTTTATATTTTTTGCACCATAAACAAGTACCTTTCCAAAGGTGAAACTATGTGTTAATTTTCAAACGCGAAGGTCAATCGATTTCTTTACTATAGGTTTTAATCATAACAAATACCATTTGTGTTAAATATTTTTCAATTAATATACTCGACTATAATTTACTTAAATTACGTTTATTTTGTTATTTATTTTGAGACGCGTATGGACAAATTAAATAATTATTTACGTTTGAATAGGGTTTAGTATAATAATTGGCAAATATGTATAGTAATAAATTGACAAAAAGAAACGCTATAGGGATTTTATACTTGCATTAATCTTAATAAAAATGCTATTAATGCATTACTCAAAACTGTTAGTGAAACAATAAAATATTAATACGCAAGATTTAAAAAAACATTTCTTGCGTTTTGTGATAAACTATTTTTAACTAAATTTACCATTTGAAAAATTGGATAAAAATATGTACTGCTAGATTTTTTGATTTTTAGTTTTTATTTAACGTTAATATTTGTATCATTTAATATATATGATAGATGCATTTTTGTTTTACCCTAATTAGTTGATTTATTTTGGTAATGATTATGTTACTTGCATTTAAAAACTTTTAGAATTCCATATTGTGTACAATATATACTGTGAAATGATTAGGGTACATAATAATATAAAAATTCTTATTGATTACTTCATTGTTTATTCATTATACAAAAAAGAAAGTTAATAATTACATATATAAGCAAACCTACCATTTCTTCCCTGAAATAAGTAGAACCCCTTTTCCCCTTATTCTTCCCTTTTTTTTATATTTTATTTACGTATTTACATTGTTTATAAAGATCTGTCTAAACTATCAGGATCTGAATTAGTAAGACTCTACTGTAATAACAGTATGGTATGTAAAATAATAAATGTTGAAATTTAAATCAGTTTTTCATTGATTTGGAACAAATTGTTATGCCAAACATTTAAAATTATCAGAGTATTTTTATCATACCTTTAAACTACAAAATATTGTTTTTTTAAAATATGAAAAACTTTAATGTGCTATAAAATCAAAAAACATTTTTTGTTTATAAAAGTAATAAACATGAATATTAAAATTATTTTATCATACAAAAAGCAAAGGAAAATACTTTTATTTCGTTATAAATGCCTATGATTTAATTTAAATTAATTAATTAATTAAATATTTAATGTAACATTTGGTAATCCAAAAATTTTTTATTTTATTGTTATGGTCATAACAATATAGTTTGCCATTAAATTATTTATAAATATATTAAATTGTTCAAAAATTGAACGTTTAACATTAAAATATTACAATTATTTAATTAATAACTGAAAATTGCCACTAATTAAGTAGTTTTTCAATTATATATATTTTTATAATTATATATACGTTTCTAACATATAGTTATAAAATTATTATTGATTTATGAAAAGGCGTTATTTTTATTTATGCTTAAATGTTTTGTAGATATAAGTATTAATAATTTTGGTTTTATATATATAATAATATTTTTGTTTATTTTAGAGTCGATTTCAATGTTCCACTGAAAGAAGGAAAAATAACCAATAATCAACGTATTGTTGCTGCGTTAGATAGCATCAATTATGCTCTTGATAATGGTGCTAAATCTTTGGTTCTCATGTCCCACCTTGGACGTCCAGATGGATTACCCAATCCAAAGTACTCCATGAAACCTGTTGCTGAGGAACTTCAAAAACTTCTAAATAAGTAAAGCATTTATTTATTATTGCATAGTTGTACTTCTAAAAGTTATAATAATGTTTATTATACACTTTAACAATTTGTAATTAAAATAAATTGATAAACAAATTTAATTATTATTATTCTTTCAAAATCTTCATTTTATCCACTCCTTATAGAAATGAATCCTTGGTCTCTATTATGAAAAAATGTTTTGATCAAGTAATAAAACAAAAGTAAACATTTAAGTATTAATCAATTGTATATAGAGAAATAATATTTTGTACATATTTTAGGAATGTAACATTTTTGTCGGACTGTGTTGGACCTGAAGTAGAAAAAGCTTGTGCAGATCCAGCTCCTGGTACAATATTCCTTTTAGAAAATCTTCGATTTCATATTGAAGAAGAAGGAAAGGGTGTAAATGCTGCTGGCGAAAAAGTCAAGGCAGACAAAGAAGAAGTAAAAAAATTCAGAGAGTCCTTAAAAAAATTGGGTGACGTTTATGTCAACGATGCTTTTGGTACTGCACATAGAGCTCACAGCTCAATGATGGGTGAAGGTTTTGAAAAACGTGCTGCTGGAATTTTGTTAAATAAAGAACTTACATATTTTTCCAAGGCTTTGGACAATCCTGAAAGGTATCAATATAATTTATATATAGAAATAATATTTATAGAAAACTGTCTAGACTTAAACCAATAACACATGCTTGTGATCCATGGATTGTATGTTGGGCATCATTTATCATTTTTGTTTTATAGTCAACCTATATGGATTGTCAAATTTCGGGTGGGGTTATACCAGATAAGGGGTAGTTAATTTTTTAAATAACTAGTGATTAGTAACATGTCTCATTCATAGGACTGTGTCTTTTTTTTTACAACTTTGATATAAAATAAATAATTTTATATCTAAAAAATTCATAAGAAACATTGAATTTTCATTTATATCCGTGTTTAATGTACATTAAATACCAACAATGTAATTTAAACCAATTTTTTACCAATATAAAAATTGAATTTTGAATATATCATATAACATCTATAAAAATTATGTATATATATATATATATATATTTATTAAATTTTAGGCCTTTCTTGGCAATTTTGGGAGGAGCTAAAGTTGCGGACAAGATTCAACTTATTGAAAATCTTTTGGACAAAGTTGATGAAATGATTATTGGAGGTGGTATGGCTTATACTTTCTTGAAAGAGTCAAAAGGCATGAAAGTAAGTTTGATAATCATATTATATTGAAGAAAACTATTAATGAGTTTTATATTTTTTTTTTTTAGATTGGTAATTCTCTTTATGATGAAGCTGGAGCCAAAATTGTTGGCAAATTATTAGATAAAGCAAATACCCGCAATGTTAAAATTCACTTGCCAGTTGATTTTATAACAGCTGATAAGTTTGATGAAAATGCTAATACTAATTCTGCCACTGTAGAACAAGGAGTTCCTGATGGATGGATGGGTTTGGACTGTGGACCAGAAACGCAAAAATTATTTGTTGAACCTATTGCTCGTGCTAAGGTTATCGTATGGAATGGGTAAAGACTAATTTGTGTTTTATTTTTATTTTTACTTGTATATTTCACTATATTACATTTCAATATTTTATTTTATTATTAGGCCTGCAGGAGTGTTTGAATTTGACAAATTTGCTAGTGGTACAAAAGCTTTGATGGATGCTGTTGTTGATGCTACTAAAAATGGAACTGTAACCATAATTGGTGGGGGTGATACAGCAACTTGTGCAGCCAAATGGGGCACAGAAAATCAGTTAAGTCATGTCAGTACTGGAGGTGGTGCAAGTCTTGAATTACTTGAAGGTAAGTTTTTTTTAAAATTAAGAATATTTGATATTTCGAAAAAATGTATCAAATACATTTTATGTATCTGTAAATAACTTATGGTTAATTTAAAAAATAATTTTTTTCAGGAAAAGTGTTACCAGGAGTTGCAGCCCTGACTGATGCATAATTAGTTAAAATATAAGTTGTCTAATATTTATAATACACAATGTGCTTTTAACATTTTACCTCTAGTTGTTAATATTTGTGCAATAATTCCTTATAATTGTCAGTGTTCCAATTCCAATTAATTGTTAAATACATCATTGTTATTTCCATTTTAAAATCATAGATTGGTATGTGTTATTTGAATATAATGAATTGAAATAATTTTACATCATTATTCTTTGTTAGTTTGTTAATAAAAATAAAATTATATTAGTTTCACATTTTTAATAGGTCAAAATAAGATGTCCCATACAATTTAAAATTTTGATTTACTTTAAAAATAAAATAATTTTTTATTCTGTAAAATATATTAGCTAGTCATTACTTAGATACTATTATGACTTATAAACATTTTAGAATATGAAATTGTTGATTTGGTCGAAGTATTCCCTAAATTTGCATGATTTGAATGTTTACTTATCCAAATTATCTACCCATTACATGTACATTATGTATATGGGGTTACTAAATTTATACAGTTAGATTATTATTAGGTTTTCTCTTAGGCATTTTCATGCAATAGTATTGAAGGGTCAAGTGTTTTTTAAAAGAATAATAAAACTTATTTTAAATATTGTGTTAACTATTAATTCATAATAACTTAATTATTTAACCAAATATATTATACATTTTTTAAATAGAATGTGTTAAAAAGTACATTTAGCTTTATACAAATGTTAGAGTCCTATAAACTCAAGTTAACTATGGTTTAATTGTTTATATTTCTATAGTATATTCTATTATATCACATACGTATTGCACATGTCAACTTTTATTACAACAAACATGAAATTGAAAAATATAATTTATTCAATCATAAACTTAAAATAAAATGTATAAATACAAAATTGGAATGTTCACGGTACATGTCGAACAATAATATTAAGTTTAATTTATATGTACCCGCCACGTTCAGGTATTTATGTATAAAACAAATATATTACATATTATCGATATCTGACATTATTAGACATTTTGTTTTTGCTTTCATTATTTGCCCTTAGGAATCTGTTTAGGTATGTTGTGCCCATAACTGTGTTTCTATATACTTTCATTGCAAATATTTTATATTGTATGACATTGACCTCAATAATGGTGTAAACTTTTTACGCTTCATATCTTTATACATTTTTAACATTTATTTGATGTAAAATTATCGTCCTTAAATATAATTTTATTGGACGGTTTAGCCCTTGTACTTTTCTTTTGATGTACACATCCCTGTGGCATCATTAATCTAAATATTGTCTATGAAAAATTATATTTGAAAATTCAATTTTATTACATTATTCAATTCTGAACGACTCAATCTTAACTAATAAATCCAAAAGTATCGACCACTTTTTCCATTCTATGTAATTTCAATATACATTTGAGTAATATTATAACTTTCAACATGTTAAACATGGCATTCATGTTGCGTGAAACGGTAATTAGAAAAAGTGGGAGGGGATGTCCCTCTGACGATTTAAATACCAACATATTGTTGCACTAACCATATTATTTTTGAGGTAATAGCCTCACAAAACTCCACACCGTCAAGGTTTTATTGTTACTCAGGTCATCCAAGTAGAGCATTTTATCTTTTATTAAAATTGATTTCGACATTCCAAAATATGGGAACATAATTATCATTTATTTTTATTTTTTCGTACATTCGTACACTATTGAACACAATGCATGTGTTATTACCCTTCTGTTAGGGGTATTAGATGAATTGGAACATACTTATCAAAATTGATTGTTTACGGTTCACTGGAACATTTGTTTAATTAACAAATGACAACGAGGCCTCAAAATCTAAATTTCGTTGTGTAGTACCAACGCGATTAATTTTTCTTAATATCGTCAACATTTTGTTCGCGTTTAATTTATTCAGTGGTAATATGAACATATTTAACTTTATGGTTTATATCCCGCAGCGTAATGTATCTGTAAAATGTATAATAATTATGCTAACACGAAAATAATCGCATAAAAACAACTAGTTTTTGACATGAATGAATCATAACACAATAAATCTGTTATGGCAAATCAACTGCGAGGCG
Organism: Geopemphigus sp. TES_GeoC_2020; assembly: GCA_025469175.1. Classification (NCBI taxonomy): domain Eukaryota; kingdom Metazoa; phylum Arthropoda; class Insecta; order Hemiptera; family Aphididae; genus Geopemphigus; species Geopemphigus sp. TES_GeoC_2020. Next base: position 15,033 of record JAIPRN010001993.1, on the reverse strand, counting down.
CTGTAAGAGAAATCACTCAAACTTGTTCACCTATTACTTGGTGACTATGTAAGTGATTATCATTGCCAAGTGATTGTACTCATAGAGCGAAGAATTTCAAGCTCAAGTAGACATGCTGTCTCGTTATTATGGCCCGAGATAATTCTTTTGAGATGTACGTACCTAGACTAGACGATGCCCACTACAAAAATAATAACCGACGAAATACGACAGTGCTTCCGCCACTGACTGTAGATGAGAAATATAAAACTGTTGCCGGCTTATGTATAACCAATCTCGTGGACTTATAAATGTGTTCCGTTATCAATGTGGTATTTTGTTTTGTTTAACCGTTCGTGACCTTGTAACCGTCGTTCGTAAACAATATTACCATTCAGTAAATACGCAACATAAGGCTACGGAACAACAGTGTCACCTGATTCGTCCGTTTGTTAAATGTCGTCGCGTTTTTCAATCAAATTTGCCGTCAATCGTGATGAATTTCTTGGAAGGGTTTTTGATTTTGCTGTTGTTGAACTCGATCCGTGCGTTATCTAGTAAGTTCACCACCGACTTATTTGTGTGACACTCCACTGCGTCATACTGCCAATACCTAATTTATTGAAAATAGCCTAAGTAACCTCTCCTCCCACTCATACATTTTAAATCTTGTATAAATTATAAACAATACTCGGTTAATCCTAATCAAACATATAGACCAAATATTAGTACATATTTATACGTCAAATTTTAGTAAGGAACAAGAAAATTCGTTTTAATTGGGTGGAAATATTTAAAAGAAAAAATAGCAATAGGAGAAGAATATTTACGTACTATTATTATTGTACCATAGAGTTAATTTTAATTTAAAAATATTAACTTCTAAATTAATTTTTAAAGAAATAAATTTTTCTTATAGTTAAAATATATATAACTATCAAATAAATCACATAAAATAATTGTGTAGTTGTGCCTTGACGTTTAGAAATATAAATTAACTGATGGATTCGATACTATATAAATAGACTATGATTAACTAATAACTTAAAATTGTGTATTTTATATTTAAATAAATAAGGTAATTAGAAAATTATTATTTTAAAAGTAAATAAGTAGGTATGAACAATATATTTTATATAGAACTTCTCATAATCAAATTGCTTTAAAAAACTGTATCTAGGTAGGTAATTATTATTAATTTCTCCTAACATTGGTTGTTTTAGGTGGTACACCAATATGGAGCCCAAGTTATTCTGTAGAAGGTGATATTTTTATTCCATTTGCCGAAGTTCGTGAACCTTTTAGTGCTTGGTATGATTCAGAATCTAACAATAGTCGTATTGACTATTATAATGGTAATTTCTTATTAATTTAACATTAAAAACATAATGATTTGTCTATATTCTATTTTATAATTATTTAGGAATGGCAAAAACATATCAATTGTCCCAAAAGGGATATTTTGGTGCGTCTCTAAAAATTGTTCCAGTTACAACTGAAACAGAAACAAATACATTAAAATGTTTAGAAGTTAATGGGACTGATAAATTTCATATTTCTCCTCAAACCGCTCTTCCAGATCTTAGTGGTTTTAAGGTTGTAGTGAAATGATATTTCATTTTCTTATTAAAAGTATTTATTAAATTTGTTTACATTATTTCAGCTCATTAGTAAACATTTGGAAGATTCCTTGGTGGTTGAAAAATGGATGTCTGTTACAAAAATAGAGAAAACAGTTGGAAGATATACAATGTGGTTGTATAGAAAAGTAAGCTTAATTCATTTATAATTTATTATTTGTTTAATTTCATTTAATAATTTAAAATGTTAAACGAAATAATTAAAATAATAAATTCAAAAATTTTACCTATTAATTAATATTAATTTATTGAGACTCATTTTAGTAAAATAACTGTTTGAAGATAGTTGAAAAATATATTTAATAGACAAATAAAAAACCAAATTTATTAATTTCTATATTTTGGTTCATTTTTTTAATTACCTGATAAACAACATTTATTTTATAGTTGTACGGATTAATATATTTTTAATTTAGTTGTATTATTTTGTAGAATGATATAATTTATCCGTTAAGATTTCAAATGAACGGGTACAATACATTATTTCTATCACATGTTGATGACTATATTATTATATACAAAAATTATTTGCCTGTCAAACCAGATCCAAACATTTTTAGTGTAGATGGTATGTAAACAGTTATTTACTGTAATTATCTGATGAGCCTGAATTATTTATTATTATTTTAAACTTTAAATTAAAAATTTGTCTTTTAGAATTTAATTGTGAATCTTTCCCTGGACCTGGTATTGATCATATTTACAATTTTAATCCCATGATGGAATTTATTAATAATTATGGGAAACATGTTGATTCTGCTTTTGAAGAATTTAAGCATTATCATAATAAAAAGTATGCTAATGATACTAAAGAACACTATGAGCGTAAACATTATTTTCGTCAAAATTTAAGGTCACTATTTTGAATCCATAATAAATTATATATATACATATATACAGTTTTAAATTTGCAATTAATGTACTTTTAATTAGATATATTCATTCGAAAAATCGAGCCAATATTGGTTATACACTTGCTGTCAATCATTTGGCTGACTATTCTAAAGAAGAGCTTAAATCTATGTGTGGTTATAGAAAGATAAAGGAAGGAGAATTTAATGGAGGAGATCCATTTCCTTACACTAAGAATGATTATAAAAACTTGCCATCTGAAATTGATTGGAGAATTAAAGGTGCTGTAACACCTGTTAAAGGTTAGTTTTTCAATAATATTAATTATTAGATAATAAATAATATATTTTTTCATTGTAATTGGTATTTGTGTGAATTTTTATTAGATCAATCAATTTGTGGCTCTTGTTGGAGTTTTGGTACTACAGGCACCATCGAAGGAGCGTATTTTTTAAAACACGGTGAACGTAAAAGTTTTTCTGAACAAGTAAGTCAATTATTGTTTTAAGTATGTTATTTGTTATAAAAATTAATTTAAAATTAGTGCAAGGTTGGAAAATAATTTTTAAAATATTTTATCATTGTTTATTATTATTTATTTTCCTATAGGCTTTGGTAGATTGCAGTTGGGGGTTTGGCAATAATGGTTGTGATGGCGGGGAAGATTTTCGTGCCTACTCTTGGATTGAAAAACATGGTTTACCTACTGAAAATGATTACGGTCCATATCTCTCTCAGGTATATCAAAATAAAGACTATTTCATGTTTAATGATTTGCATACAATGCTGTAATGGAAATAACAATATTATGTCTTAGTAGTATTTGATTTAATAACAATGAAATATCTGCACACTTACTGTCACTCAGGGCTGGTTTTAATAAATGTTCACCTCTAAATATTAATATACTATAAAAGCAGCATCACTTAAAGGGTATAAATATTCAAATTAAACTGATTAAATAAAATATAAAAACATTTCCTAACCAGTGTACAATGTTGAATATATTTTAATCCAGACTTATAACCATCAGTGTTTTCTTTTTTTGTCAAAACAATAGAATATATCTAATATATATTATAAACATTCATTAAATAAGGAGTTATTTTACCATTTATACATTTACTTAAAAAATACACATTTTTTGAAAACATTTTATATCGATAAACTTTTCATTTTAGTATTCTTTGTTGTTATATATACCTAAGGTGATTTTTACTAAATATTGATATTCATTTTTTATTCCTCTTTAACGCCCAATTCTAAAACTGTTCTTACTGCTTCCAAATCTTTCCCCATAACATGTCCAAACCATCTAACTCTATTCTTTCTCATTTTATCCACAGTTAATGCTACTCCTAGCTTCCTCTTAGATATTCATTTCTTATCCTACTTCTCTTGTCACTCCACTCATCCATCTAAGAATTCTCATCTCAGCTACGCTCATTCTCTGCTCTATTTTCTTGTCCACTGCCCAACACTGAGCCATACAATATAGCTGGTCTCACCATATTCTTATAGAACTTGCCTTTCAGTCTCATTAGAATTATCTTATCACACAAGACACCAGACGCTTCTATCCATTTGATTTACCCATACCTAATCCTATGTTTCACATTTTCATTCTTTTATACAAAAACCCCTAACTCCACATATCGAGTCTGATTTACTTCCTCCCCATTTTCTATTTCCAATACTATATCATCTGTATGCCAACCATATGAAGTAATTACAATACTTTCGGTTATTTTTTAAGTATTATTTGGTCAAAATGGATCATATGAAGTAAATATTTAATCTAAATGTATTATATTATTTTGTTTAGTTGATTCAAATCTGAAATATAAGAATTGAATTTATTTTTGTAAAAACAGAATATAATTTTGTTTGGTAGATGTACTAAATTATTAAAAATCTTAATGAAAAAACTATACCATAATAATTTAAATAATACCTTTTATTATACATACATAATAATAAAACTCAAATCTATTACGTTTTTACACAGTGGAATCAATCTTATACATAAATCTATGTCATTAAACACCACAATTAAAATAGCATGTGGTGGACGTATAAATTTTAAATATAATAAAGAATAAATTATTATTCATGTTATTGCTACTATTATAGGATGGGTATTGCCATATAGCCAATATATCGAATGGAGATCTTACAAAAATATCTAGTTTTGTGAATGTAACAACTTTTGACGAAGAAGCATTGAAAATGGCATTGGTCAATCATGGTCCCATTTCTATAGCTATTTATGCTTCACTAAAATCGTTCACTTTCTATTCAAGTGGGGTTTTCTATGACGAAAAGTGCCGTACGTATTTTTTAATAAAAATGTAATGCGATCATTACATTGTACATTATTATGTTTTTTAGGCAATGGTCCGTTGGAATTGAATCATGCAGTGTTATTAGTGGGATATGGCACATTAGATGAAAAACCATACTGGTTGGTGAAAAACTCATGGTCTACTCATTGGGGAAATGATGGTTACATTCTCATATCACGTAAAGATAATAATTGTGGTGTTCTTACAAGTCCAACCTATGTTATTATTTAGTATATAAGGTTTATGATTTACACAATATGATAATTTTAAAATATTAAGTCTGAACTTTGAATTCTATTATTTGTATTTAATTTTTTTTCCTACTAAAGTTGGATTGAAATTGTATTTTACATAAAAAATATTGTACCTATTTATACCCTATTTTAAAATAAATTGCTTTTAACTTAATAATTTATGATAAAAACATTTTCAAAATAAACGTATAAAATTGAATTTATTTTCTTTGTATAAAAATGAAATCATTATTTTATTTTCACAGTACTTAACAAACTCAGTTAATTTTTCAATTAAAAATTGTACAAATAGATATTTTATATGTATGGCATTAAGAATAACTGAGAAAATACAGATAATGAATGTAAACCTTGATGATCATATACCATTGGTAATTTATTATAGTTATATAAACAAAAATCTGTTTATATATAACCGTTTAATAGTGATTATGTACATTTTGTCATCATATACCCTGTCTATCTATAGTGATTATAATTTATTATTTCCGTGTTGTACCCTTTTTTGCAAACATTATAACGTGTTCCTAAATTACAGTTTTTTCAAAATGAATCGAAGTTGTTTTAAAAGGCTTCGTATTTATTGTCATACGTTTTCTTATTGTCAATACGTAAATGTAAAACCAATACCATACAAATACAATTTGCGCGGGAATTATATTGGCAAAAAATGGCTGCTATCTATCAAATTAGGCCACTCTCTTATCAAAACCCCCTAATTATATCTATAATTTCCACGGGAATAAACAGTTAAATTGCATTGTTTATTCCATGAACTTCTGTAAACTAGACGTTTGTATTTACAGTATATATATATAGTTAATATATCCAACTGTTACAGATTATTATATATAAATCGTGGATTTAGACGTACAGTCTATGACCCCAAGTTGAGTATAAGTTCTATAAACACAAAATACAAAATATATTGTCAGTCTATCAATGATAAAAATTATTTTAACAACACGTTCGATCTTATAAATAGATAACGTCGATAGATAAGACGCGATTGTATCGGATATTTTGTATTTTAGTTTATTCTTTATAATTTACATGTATTAGGTCTGGGTGTGCATCCAATTCTGAGTTCTGAATGTTTGTGTTAACTGCTTTACTAACAATTGTTTTTTCCAAAACGAACAAAGCACTTTGTTCGAGCATATATTGAACCACCTGACGAGATATAGCAAGTAATGCGTTTTGTTTATTTTTTATTCGGTGTCTGTGTATTCGGATTTAGTTTTTTAAACTCGGTCTGTTTCCAATTGTTATTTGTAACGAGTTGTGTGTTTATTTTTGTTTCTAGAGTCAAGTATTGCACGGACGTTAGACACATTAAAAAGAATAATCATGGCTGAAAATACAGAAGTTCAAATTGAAGACATGGAATTCCAATTGGAATCTGATAGTGAATTAAGGTTTGAAGTCGAAAACAAAAATGAAACTGTCGTATTAGAAGTAAGAATCTTACCTTTACATTTTTATAGTATAAATAATTATTTTTATTTAATGCGTAGTTTTTATTTATATAAAATTGAAAAAACACCAACAAACAGTATATTTTTATTTAACAAATATATTTTTAATTTTTATAATTTAACAAATGTTTTATAAAATAAAATATAATAATATAATTTATTTCATACACTTAAATTTATTAAATAATTGCTGTATTATAATTTAATTTTTATCGTAGATATTGTTAGTATAGTAGGTTGTAGGAAGCATATTGGGTCTAAAAAATAGCCATAGATAGTATAGTTAAATCTTCCTCGCCTTATTCTCCCATCTATTTGGGGGCGGCCACTTTGGTCCTCAACGTCCACTTGACTCGATCACTCTCATCATTCACACACACACCAGCAGTCTTTATATCATACTCAACCACTTCTTCCTCTTCTTTTAACTGCTTGTGAATCTTCTCTCCTCATAACATGACCAAACCATCTAACTCTATTCTCCTTTATTTTATCCACAATTGATGCTACTCCTAGTTTCCTTTTACATATTCATTTCTTGTTATCCCATTCATCCAACTAAGCATTCTCATCTCAGCTATGCTCATTCCCTGCTCTATTTTCTTGTCCACCGCCCAACACTGAATTATACAATATAGCTGGTTTCACTATACTCTTATAAAGTTTGCCTTTCAGTTTCATTGGAATTATCTTATCACATAAGACATCAGACGCTTCTATCCATTTGATCCATCCACACCTAATCCTATGCTTCACATCCTTGTCAAAACCCCTGTTCTTTTGTACAAAAGATTTTAAATACTTAAAACATTCAACCTCTTTTATTTCATCTCCATCTATTGTCATTCCAATTCACGTTTTATCTACTTGTTTCTTTTCTTTAAACTTATACTCTATGTACTTTGTCTTACTTCTATTAACCCTTAATCCCTTCTCTTCCAGAGCTAATCTCCATAAGGCATTTGAAACCATCTAAGACAACAAATTTCTAGCCTCCCTCTAAGATAAATTATTTTATAAATATTCGTATTTATAACAATATTGTTTTTAAAATCATAAATCATAATGAATAGTAAAAATATAGAATTGTTATTTATATAAAATGTAATAATTGTACAAAGGGTAAGTAATTGATATTTGATATTCTAGATTTAATTGTAAAATATAAAAATGTATTCTGTATCGTTTGAATGATATTCATTGTTGTATTTTGTTTATTTAGTTGAAAACCGGGCTTGCAGAAATTTTTGGTACAGAATTGGTAAAGGGTAAATCATATACATTTTATTTTGGAGCCAAAATTGCAGTATTTACATGGCAAGGATGTACATTAAAATTACGCGGGAAAAAGGGAATTAGTTATATTGCTAAGGAAACACCAATGGTAAGAATAATTTTATTCCAAAAATATAAATTATAATAATCTAACGCATTCATTTGTATGTGATGAAAACTGTGTACATGTTTTATATTAGTTTTATTTTTAGATGTTCTATTTAAATTGTCACGCATCCCTTGAACAATTACGTGTAAAATCAGAAAAAGAAAATACCCGAGGTCCTATCGCAATGGTAGTTGGGCCAACTGATGTGGGTAAATCTACACTTTGTAGGATACTGCTTAATTATAGTGCACGAATGAATTCTCTTGGTCGTAGGCCCATTTTTGTAGACTTGGATCCGGGTCAGGGACAAATTTCAGTTCCAGGAACAATTGGTTCGTATAGATGTTAATTAATTGTATTGAACATAACGCTTATAGATGTAAATGATATATAGGTGCTGTTATGGTTGAAAGGCCTGCAGAAATTGAAGAGAGTTTTGCTCAAGCTGCTCCACAAGTCTATCATTATGGACATTCGAATATGAGTAATTCAACTTTGTACAATACTTTAATATCTCGGATGGCAGAAATTATTCATCAACGAATGGATGAAAATCCTAGAAGTAATTTTCATTTAATTATCATTATTTTTTAATGAAATTATTTATTTTGTATTATATGGAATTATATATGGTAATTCATTGTTTTGCAACAAAAAATCAATAATAAACACAAATCTATATGACAAAGAGTCTGCTATGAAATTCTAAGTCTCTTGGTGGGTTTTAGTATTTGTCTAAAATGAAGCAATTTAAAATGTATTTATTGTTATTTAAAATGAAATTAAACAAATTTCGTAAATGTTTATTACTAATTTTCATTGTGACGTGGTATTTTTATTTTAATCAAATTGTTTTCAAAAAAGATTATAGGCATTGTGCATTTGAAAACATAAAATAATGGTGATTGCATAAATTTTGTATAGGTTACAAATACTTGATGGATATTGGAAATACGTATTTATACAAATTAATATTTGTTAAATTTATGGTCGTGATAAAATATTTACAATATCAACTTTTTTATATTTAAATAAAAATATAGATAATTTTTTCAACCCATACTTGCATGAACTTTGTTTGACATGAACATTTGTGCTTAGTCTATTTAGATCTGTACAAGTGCACTTTGTTTATATAATATTATACAAAACAGTTGGTATATTTTACTATAATTAATGTTTCGTATTTTTCATTATTAAATTAATATTACAATTCTAACAGTAACTCATTGATAATGTCATATATTTAATTATTAAGTAACCAATATCACAACGTTAAGACTTCATCAATATATAACTAATTTATGTATATTAAATAATCGATAAGCAAGATATAATTTAATATACATAAACATATATCTAAATAAAAATAATAAAATACAATTCCGAGTAAATAACAATAGTATAAAAATGTTAAGTATAAATATATAATTAAAATTGTAAAATAAATATGTTTTCATATTCAAAATGTTTTATTATATCTAAAATAATAATAATGTATTATTATCATTTTAGGAAAATATATTTAGTTTTAATTAATCGTGTTTCAATAATTATTTATGTTAGATTACGTATTATTTTGATTAAAAAATTATTAGTTAATATATATTTAAATTGTATTAATTACATTTTTCTAGTAAATTGTTCCGGATTAATTATCAACACATGTGGTTGGGTAAAAGGCAAGGGTTATCAACATTTGACTCATATTGCACTTGCTTTTGAAGTAGATGTCATATTAGTCCTAGATCAAGAACGTCTATATAATGAATTAGTGAGAGATATGCCAGTGTTTGTTAAAGTTGTTCTTTTGCCAAAAAGTGGTGGAGTAAGTAACAATTGTTACGGATTTAAATATTTTTTTTAAATAATGTATAATTATTATTGCCATTTTGGGTTTTATTTAAAAATATTTATTATGATTATAAAGTATGTGCAGTACAAAGTGATTAAAGAAAAATTGCACATTGATTAAAACAGTTTAATAAATATCTTAAGACGCTATAATATTTTAAATAAAAAATTGTTTTAAAAAATATAAATCGATTATTTTTAACATTAGTAACAAAAAGTTTTTTTTTTAGCGTTTCTATTATAGTGCAGTTAAAGAAAAATTATATTTTATTAATAATTAACTCTGTTTCTTTTATATTTAGGTAGTCGAAAGAAGTAGTAAGTTTAGATCAGAAAGTAGAGAAGCACGTATTCGCGAATATTTCTATGGGACACCTAGGAATGTATTACATCCACACACCTGTGAGGTACGGTTTTCCGACATAAAAGTGTTCAGAATTGGTGTTCCGCCTATTCCAAATACACTGATGCCGTTAGACATGCAAAAAACAGATTTGGAAACAAAACTCGAGCCTGTAACACCAGGTAAACATGTAAATCATTCAGCGTGCATAACTAAATTGTTGTGGAGTCTTAAAAAATATTTAAAAATGAAATTTTGCTTGCACTCGTCATTAAAATGGTTTTATTTTAATGTTTTCTTAATATTTTATAGGACCAAATATGTTACATCATTTGTTAGCTCTTAGTTTTTGTACAACAGTCGATGATGATGTCGTTAGAACTAGTGTGGCAGGCTTTGTTTGTGTGTAAGTATCATTTGTAAATAGCCATGGATGTAATAATAAATACAAAGGTAACTTTTATTTGATGTTTGATTAGTACGAATGTTGATACCTCTCGACAAATGTTAACATTACTTTCGCCTCAGCCAAAACCACTGCCTGAAACAGTTTACCTCATGTCAGACGTTCAATTTATGGACAGCAATGTCTAAAGATGGTGTTTGAAAAGCAACTCAAGAATAATAATGTATTTCATGTATAAGATAAAATTGTACATTTTTTTTATACGTGTATATTATATTTTTTTTTAACTGATATAAAAACTGTTAATCTTGGTATACATACTCTATTATATAGTGTAAGCATATAAGATGTCGAGTACATAATTTTATTTATATTATTATCAATATTTTACTTTAATTAATAACGATGGTAAAATATTGTTAAATAAAAACGACGCCTAACGGTTTTAATAATTAAAGAACATACTTTTCAAAAATTACAATTTTATATATAATAAATTATCGAAATTTTGACTACTAGAATGTAGACAAAAACTGTTAAAAAACAGTGACGACTTACCTCGAACACTTAAAACATATTTGCTTGACACTTAGGTTGTTTTCAATTGGAAAATTTGATATCAACAGACTGTTTTGGGGAAGAACATACCCTATTTCAATACATACTTATTTTACATATATTTAAAAATTCTATAATATGCAAAACATTTATTGTAAATCTATATAGGATTAGATTAAGTGTAAAACAACTTTAAGATTATACTATATTAAAATAATATATTATAATTTTATTTGAAACTATTATTTAAATAATAATAATAAATATTTGTAAAGCTTTACATTTGAATTTTACAAAATAGACGAAAAATTTAATATTTTCTAATTCAAGTTTATTTGATAGTGTCGTAAAAAAAATATAAATTTACCTCTCGTATTCTGAATTTTGATAAACAAAAATAAAACTATTTCCATCAGTTTAGATACATGTAAATAATATTGCGTAAACTAATTGAAATTTATTTTTCAACGGATTTAACGTAAAATTTTAAGTAAACATTAATTATATTGCAATTGTTAAACTTTTCTTTTGAAGGGAGTTAAATATAAGCCGGACGTCCAATGTCCAGTTAATGTATCTAAGAACAATTTTAGGTATATATTTCTTTTGTTTTTTGAGGGGAGACCAAACGTTTTTAGTTACGCTACCGATATTATATTATGCACATTATGTTTATAGATTTCATATAAGCTCAAGGTATGTTGGTCCACTCAAAGGTACGCCTTATTGGCTTATAAAACAATAGGTATTACATTTACAGGCAACACAGATAAAAATTATTATTAAGATTATTTTAGTTAGGGTAAACACTTGTTATTTGCAGTATTTTAATGAAGTACTTAAATAGTAATAACAACATTTGTATTAACACAAAAAAGTATTTAAATACGAGTATTTTTTGTAGACTTATAAATTAAGGTAAACATATTCCAAATGTAGTTAGGAATATATAGCAAACATGTTCCACTCTTTAACTGGATTGTATTAATATTATTTGTAAATTTGTTTCAATTTGGAGCACCGACATTTTTTCAATTGTAAAATGTTCTACGGAATACTTTAACGAAGTAATCAATAACAAACGTATCCGTATTCGAATAGTTTTTTATAAGAGTTGTGTGATTTTTATCGTAAGCCTAGTGTCACTGTGGAGTGCAGTGTGGTGGGTCCGTCCGAATTTGGTTATCCCTGTAATTTAACAAATCGAAGTGTCCCATTGTTGTTATTGACATTATTTTAAAACTCAATTCAGGGTTTCCATAAAAATATTCCTCGAATAAGTTATTTACAAAAAAAAAAGAATTGTACCGAAGTTTTGTAATAAAAAGATAAAAACGGTTAACGTAAAGTCGAAAATGAGGTATTCTGAAATAAATTTACAACACGATAGGTGCGCGTATTTATATTACCTAAATAAACCGGTTGATTGGGGCTAAAAGTAAGTCGTTACGCAAAAAAAAGGATCGAAAGTTGGTAATAATACTATTACAAGAACACGGGTACCGTATATAAAAATAGCGAATAATAATGGTTACAAAGAGCCCCGCGTGGTAAAAAAACACATTTGACGAAGAAATTGTCTTCAAAAATTCGGGGGAAAGGGACGCAGGACCGTTCCCACATTGATGGGTGAGAATAGGTGGGACGCGCGAACGCGATCCCCGCTACCAAAAATTACGCGTCCGAGGTATTCGCATTAGGAATACTCGCAGGGGTCAACCAGCCCGATGTGCAATGGGCAAGTCTCGTCCTGGAGGAACCGCCTCGTTGATCACGGTTAACCTCGACGCCAAGTAAGTATGCCGCGCGGGTAACCGGATCGCGTACTTATAACGGCCGAGTTCCGCAGGTCCGTTGTCGAATCGGTCCGCGCCTCCGTAGCCCGGCGTCGTCTAGCCGACGACGTCCGTACCGGCCGTGTCCGTCCGCGTCGTCCGGCCGGTTTCAGTTTACGTCCGTTCGCGAGCCGCCCGCCTATTTGGCGCGGACCACTTGCCCGCGACGTCGGCCCGGGCCCGTCGGGCTTTCGGGTCCAATAACAGCCGCGCCCGCCCGCGCCATCTACCGGCGCCGTTATTCAACCGGCGGCCGGTCCACAATCCGATCGCAGATGACGCCACCACACCGCACCGTTCCGCCGCGCCCACCGTCAGGGCGGCGCGTGTTTGGCCATTGTTCCGTCGCGTGGATTTTTGAGTTTTTTAAATAGTCGGGTAGGAACGGCGGCGGTTTACGGAGACGAAAATTACCGACTTGACCGCGCGGTAACGAAATAGGGGCAGAATACCAAAGGTGCGCGTGGCGTACACACGCGTTCGGTGGGTATGCGTTTTTCGGTTTTTTTTTCGTAATTCCGCCGCCTTATTTTCGCTGTAAAATGGTTCTTCGATTCTCCGGCCCGTCGAATTGTTTTAGACATTAATGGTGGAGGATGGGGTTACGTCCGTACGTCGTATACGAAAAGCCGTCGTCTCTCGTGGAAACGTACCTGTTCAGTAGTCCGTATACATTTGCGCGATAACGGTCGCGTAGTCACCGAGTGAATAGAAGACAATGGTCAACTACGACGTATCGTTTTCATTTTTGCGATATTGTCGATAGATTCTCGAACCGCGAACCATTGTCAAACATTCCCGAATCGTTCGTTCAGTAATTCGTGCTGATCGAGATGGGCTACTATAACAGAATGAAAACGCCACGGCACGTACGCGGCGGCGGCCACTTTCGCTATTCGTTCGAGACGTTCGGACGTCCCAATATAAAAATTTGTCGCGTACCGAACGGCGGGTGTAAACCTTTTTACGGATTAAGACGGCAACTATTTTGCTCGTTTTTTCCGGGGGATGCAACGAGAACGGTTCACCAATATAACCCGTTTACGGTCGCCCGCGGCATGGCACGCCACAAAAAACGCGAAATATTCGTCTCCGGCGGGGCGTGTGTGAATGACGCGTTGCATAGCGTTTTTCTTCCGCGGTCGATTTTCGTGCACTTATACCACCATCGACGCAGCGATTGCGCGTCGCCATTCGATTCCGTTCGAAATAATCGGTCGAGAAAATGACGTCGACGACCCGTCGTTTATCTGAACCACGTACGTTCGTCGTCGTCGTCGTCGTCGCAACACGTTGCCGTTAGATGGCGTGTTTACCGTTGAGCGTTTAAGATCGACCGGCGGCCCACGGTCTATGGGCCCGAATCGAAAGGATTTTCCGTAAACTATGGCCATGTCGCGATTCCAAAACTGACGCCGGATCGCCAAAGTGTCCGAGACCCATGGCGGGTTTCGGCGTTCGCGACCGGTGACGTAACGAGCTCGGTTGCGATTCGATACCGCTACACCTGGCGGTCGGATTGTACACAGGATATACGTTCTGCCGACACACCGGTCGAGCATACTTACCTGGCGTGGAGGTCAACCGTGATCACTTAGGCGGTTCCTCCAGGGTGAGGCCTGATCATTGCACATCGATTGGGTTGACCCCTGCGAGTATCCCTAATGTGGATACCTCGGACGCATAATTTTTGGTAGCTGGGACTGCGTTCGCGCCGTCCCTTACAATCAGTTATATTTAGTACACTGTTGTTCCAGTGTCGTGTTTATCTTTACACTTTACTTTATTCCTCTATAGTCTGCGTATCCTAGTCGGTGATTTTCTTTTTTCTATCTTATTTATGCGTTATTCCACGTTCTGTTATTTTTGGTATTTTGCGCTTTCTTCTACATCCTTTCAAGTTAGGGGCGAATTATTCCCGTAATCTGTTTTTTAGTCCTTTTCTAATTTTGTTTAAGTACTTTTTAGACAGCGGTAATAATGTCCTCGCCACTGCTAAATACCGATATTTCTAATATGGAAGAAATTAATATTTTTCGCTATTATTAATCGTCGTAAACGTTCACTCCCGACACGTTCAGAATGTACATTTTCAACGAACGATT
>JAIPRN010001992.1:0-36272 GCA_025469175.1 Geopemphigus sp. TES_GeoC_2020 | reverse complement strand
AAAGCCGAAGAAAACCCGACGACACATTTCGGTATTAATAACTAAGACCGGGGGTATTTTACCGAGTTGAAAACTTCAAATTCTCCTAATGGAATATTCTTATTTTTTTATTAACTCGATTTATTTTTCCCCGACGTTAACGTCGATCGAGCTTATTCGTATTTGTACAGGAGACGTTTAATTTCGAATCCCTGTTGTCAATGGTTCGTTCGTTATCGTATTTTAGCGTAACGCGTTCTTGAAGAACGTCGTATTTACCGCCGACTTTATGTGTTCGGAGACGTTTGCCGAACATTTTTCGTGGTTTTCTTCGACCGTCTGTACATCTCGCGTCAGTATACAGATTTAGAAATTTATTTTTCGTCAAACTCTATACGGGTATTGACGTAATTATTGATTGCGAAAAATCCATTCGATATTTTTTTCAAAACATTACTCGTATTTTATAGGCGTTAAACACGCGGTATTATCGAGAAACAAAAAAATGTATTCGTTAATTTAAATACGTAGATATTAACTTATAAGATAAAACGCGAAACGCGTTTACTGTCGACAGCATTTAATACAAATAGTTATTGGTCGTTATTATTGTTAAATTTGTGGGCGCCGAGTTCAAACAGTTTCTTGTAAAACTCGTCCGGAGGCCTTTTTTCTTTAACATAAGTAACAACTGAGACGAGCGGACCCAACGAACCATTTCTTATTAACCGCCATAAATCGACGACGAATGTAATCGATTAATGATGGAAAACAAAAACGTTCGCTGACTAATTGAAAAATAAAATTTCAAATTTACTTGAGTTAATAGTATATCGTCGACTAATATTTGAATATTTAATTAACTTTAACATTAAAAACTGGGTTTAAAAAAAGTGCCGCATGCTCGATTTTAAGCGAGTTTTGACAAAATAACGTCGATTCCGTCCGCTCTTGTTAATCGTGCGGGTATGATGACGACGACAAGACACGGCGGCAAATGATTCCCCTGACTGGGGTTTTATCATCCCTGAAAATCGTCCCCAAGTACATTTTCCCGGGTTTTTTTTCCGTAATAAACGGTTTTCTCGTAATAAAAAAAAACATTCGCATTCTATAAATATACTACGCGTATGTCGTCCGCGTCCCCATTTCCCGTTTTACGCCTCGTTTACGTATTCCGTTCTCTTTTGCGAAAAATGAATCGTCCGACGGAACAAATCTATTAATATAGACATGCGGCCGCGAAACTCAGCGACATTTGTACGCGTGCGCGCTTCTTTATTATTATTATTATCCCTTATGAAAATTGAAAACGATACCTCGGTATTTATTACGGTAGTAATGCAATTATACACATTTTATTTTTAAAACGACATAATCAAACAATCAACGACGTTAAATAATACGAGAACGTTGTTTCGTTTACGCGTAGTTAATTTCGTTCGCAAAACTAACGTCCGTCAGACGACGTCCATTTTGATAAACGGATCGAACACCGTTCTACTACGTTATTCATCGCGTCATGCCACGTTCGTGACGACGTGCTTTCCATTTCCGTCGTTATTTTGTTCTTTAGGTCGTTCGCCGATTCGTGTTTTGTTTTCGACAGACGTCGGAATTAAGACGGCCCCATAAAAAGTAACCGTCATAAAACTTTGCGATCCGTGAGCCGGATTGGGGCCCCGCCGACCATAATGCCCGGAGAGTTAAATCGTCCGTTAAAAATGTCTCTATATAAAAGGCTATCGATCGACGAACCGAATTTGGTCAGCGTTTACGCGTTTCTCTTGTGGTCGACGAAACTAAAATTGTTTATTGCGACTACACGACGATCTGATTATTGTGTGGTCTCGGAATTTTCAGAACCGTCGTCGAAATAGCAACAACGAACAATTTGTCGATACTCCCCATCTAACAATCAACTCTGGTTTTTAATGAATTTCCGATGGATTGGAATCGTGCCAGTATAATTTGTTTATTTCCGCGATCTACTAAGTTCGATACGAACTCCGTCGGTCATAATAATTAAATCGTCCCAGAAATTCGATAATTAGCGACACGAAATCAATCCGACCCCGTTAATCCCTTTCTTGTACAAGACGAACAATTTGAATTTTGAACGAATCATTACCGAGATCGTCGTTGTAAATAGCTGGCGGAGTCGCGTCTAAATTATAACGGACCATAGCGAATCGTTTTGTCTCGGACTCCGATCACAAAAGCGACACGTCTTCGTAGGATATGTTCGATATTTCGTTAGGAATTTTTCGTCCGTCAGTCGCCGAACCACTTGTCCCGAAATTATTGGACCGGCGAAAAAATTCTGCTACGACTTTCGCGCGGTCCGTTGATTCAAATTCTTATCGGAAAAAACCATTGCGTTTAATAACCGCTGTACGGCCAATTCAACGACGGTGTTCTAAGAGCCGACCATTCGCTATTGCGTACAGCGGCATAAAGTCGGGAGTAAAGTGCCGCAAATTCGATTTCAACCGGCAAAAACAATTTGAGGAGGTTTTAATTCGACGATAGGCGCTTTGCGTCGAAATAGAGATACTATCTCGCGATACGAATTTGATGGAATCGGAAACGGAGTATGTACGAAACAATCGTTCGCGCCACCCACATACGCCATTTGAAATTCGTCGAGACCAATTTGCGTTTAACGGCGAATAAATATACGAAAATCGAACGGCCTTTATCGAAAGTTACGGTTATAATCGAATAATACGCGCGCGCGCGCGCCGTTTACCGAACGTTATAATATACTGCGCTACTAATATCGCGGACGCGCGTATTTACCGTACACCTGTATTGAATAAATTACGAACTTGGCTTTTTCCAAACGATTATAACATAAATTAGTTAGAAACTAATAAGCCACGTTAGGTGGATAATAATATTTGATGCTTTACGGTTACTGACCGTAAACCGTATTGTTTCGCATAAATGATTTGAAATTTGGAGAACGAATTACTCATATAACGTTTCAACGAAGTGAATAAAAAAAAAATGACTACGAAAATGTAGAGAAAACGACTAGCGTGAGAATTATGAACATCTGTACGTAAATACACGATCGGCAATATTTTTACGGCGAGTATGTATATATATACAACACGTTTGAGCTTTTCGAATACGTTGAATACTTTATTAATCGTATTTATTGAGTTAAACGTTAATATTTTCGATTCAAACGATAAAACTCGGGAACGACGTCGCTATTGAAATTTCGTACGTTATAAAATACGAACGACTATTGTTCGAGTTTATCGAACCGCGTATTAATAAATGCTTACTGATAGTGACGTACTTTTTAAGTTTTAGAACGTATGGATTATGACACGGTGAAAGCCCACGCCGTAAAATGTATTTATTATGTATACTCGTTTGGGCTTCAAAACGGTTATTTAATCCTACTTTTTGTAACGTTATAGTATACTAATGTTGAATAAAAAATGAAAATATATTTCCTTCGTTCGTTCTTAACGTTTATAATTGAATTTTAATCGAGATTTTTCGAGAAACATTTATTTTCGATCGATAATAATAAACAAAAATTTAAAAATAACAAACGAAAAACGAATATCGATCTCTGTTTTAATTTTTATGTTTAAAAAATTTTATATTTTATGTTACGAACCATGAAATCTCAACGTTAACAATAGAAACGTACGACGTAAAAAAAGTAATAAATCCGCTCCAGTGTGTTTTCATAAAATATACCGCGTAGCCACCGGGTGCCGAAACTCTTAAAATGTAGATTTTTAGGTTTCAAGAGTTCTATAATAAAAATAGTTGAAATAAAAACGTAACGTATTTATATTTGTTCCATAAAGTGAAGCGTTTCACTTCTAAACGTTTAAATAGTAAACATTTTTTAATAACTTTAAATATTAAAACGGAATATATTGCGAATCGATACTTGAAAAATGTGCGCTACAATTTTAACGGTTTATTTTTAGAAACGTTTTGAAATCAAATTAAAACGTCGAATATTCAAATGTTTTTTTCATTATTATGGTATATAATATAAATATATATTAGTAGCTCTTTAGCTGCAGATAATTTTTGTGTTGATCGGACATTCGCGTAGAACGAAATCAATTTTTATTTATTTATTCGTCGAAATACGACGATAATTACGATTTTAACGTACGCCTACTACTCTATTAATAATTTCTAAAAAAAAATGTTATTTTCAAAAAAACCGTAAAAAAAACGATTGTTTACAAAAATGGTTTTCAGACTGCCGTACTTACATACGTAACGGCGTATTATTAATAAAAATACGCTGCGTCGACGTTCACGTTTGTAGACTTTTTTTTATATTAATATAAAAAAAATTCAATCTGTATAAATACACAATAAACGTTTAGGTTGACATAATACACAATTTGTATAAACGAAACGTATTTATAATCGTGCGATTTTCTCGTACGCGAATTTTCTACCGTTATAACGTTATAATATAATCACGTCACATTCGCGATTCGGTTATTGAAATATTTATAAAATAAACGTATGTACGTTAATGTTTAAAAAAAATTACGTTCCGCGGTTTTTGATTTTATTTCGCGTATATTTTAAGTTCAATACCCACGACGGTGATTGATCACAAAAATATGGCTTCGTTCCAAAATTTTGACATCAAAGTAACCGAACATTGTTCCGATTAAATTCGTAATACTGTTTCGTTCGCTCCATTGTAAATATACGAACGTACGTTTCGACAGCGCTTCTCTTATAGTTATTGTAATTAAATTCTTTATCCGCGTAAAATATCCTAAACCGTAGTTTGATTTTATCCGGAACGCGCGCAAACAGTCGAGATAAATGGAATTTTTTTATTTCCCACCCGAATTTCTATATATATATATAACGTGGAAATTTAATTATTACTACAGTGAAGGCTACGGGTAAATTTTTCTGCAGATCTATATAATCATTCAACGTCAAAATGTCACTTTCGTATTTATTAGTTAATTCGATTTGCGCTTGGCGGTTGTGTAGCGGATGGCAAATACGCATATTCAGAACGTTCGTTACTTGTTTTTATACAATTTTCCATCATTTCGCGCGAAAAATAATTATTATTATTACCGAAATTAGAACGGAAAAACGATTTTCTTTTGCCGTCCAAACGTTGTTTGATATAGAATCGCGACATATGCATTTCTCTAACAATGTTTTCTCAGGGGTTTAAAAGGCACCGTACGGGACAAAACGTACATTTTGTCTCGTTTATAGTTACATCGCTAGTTACACGCTCGATACGCATTACGCGATTCGAACGAATTTCGTACGGATAAAATGCGTAAACCCAGTTAGAAACTCGCGCGTAGTCGATTTGTGTAAATATTCGAATACGTTTCGCGGGACGACGCGAAAAATGCCTTAATTGCGTCGCTTCGACGTTAATTGTTTTATTGATATTTCCGTTAATTTCGGGCGAGCAATTAACAGCGTAATTTTCCAGAAACAAATTATTACACAAAACACCTGTGTAAAACATTATTTCGTACACCTTTTACGCGTTAGTTATTCGTTTAATTTCAATTTATCATTTCCTTTAACAACAAAGACCTTTCAATTTATTTATTATCTTATATTCGGAAATTGCTCTTTTCACGTTTCTTTGTAAAGATATAATAATAATAAGTGCTTTCATAACTCGGACATTACCTGGTATCACGATTTTTTTATTTCGTTACGACAGCCCGCAATTTATTTTGCGTAATTTATCTGGGGGGAAAGTGAATTATGTGATACAAAAGTTTCTAAATCATAAAGCGAAAATCACACATATTATTTAGATTGCGTGTGACAAGGTAAAATGTTTGGAATAAAATATATAATTTTAACATTTTTTAATATTTCCAAAACATAAAACTATTTGTACTATTTCAGTACTTACTCGGTAATGCCGTGTATCGACTTATGTATCGAAATGTTTCGAAATATTCCAGAAACAATTGACTTCGAATCGTAAACGTAAACCTACGGTTTTCGAAAAAAATATTATTATTATTAGTAGTAAATTAAATTTCGAAAATCGAAACTGTAAACTGTGTTAACGCGTGGTTAATATCGATATATTAACAATATATTGAATTAATATATTGGACAATTTTTATTAAATGCCATTGATTCGATTTATTTATTTACGTGATCGGTAAGTGTACAAACCAACCACGTTCAATATCATTTAAATGATAAAACGCGATTCAATTTATACGGTGGATCGAATGATTCGAAATTGAGCACTTTGAATACGTATTTTCCGTTCGAACGGTAATAATAACGGGACAAAAAAAACGAAAGCGTAGAATTTCGAGGAGACATTTTGTCGGGATTATGTTGTCAATTTATTACATTTTATCGATGCGCTGACTATTGTTTCTCTTTGTCAGGGCTGTTGCGCAGCAGAGTTGCAATCGGATGCCGCAGACACAAATGTACGAAATAATCGTGACAATTATACGTACGCCGTTTCGGTACCCACATAAAATCAGGCGATCGAATGTAAATCGCGAATTCGTTTATTCGTTTATGTTTATTATTGTAAACGAGCTGTAAAAGAAAACGCTATAAGCATAAGGGGGAAACACGGAGGAGAACTTATCTATTAGTGACGTTTGGCTTGCGAGTAAATCGTGCGAATTAAAACGATTAACTGATTCGTCGAGCGTCGACATATAATTATTCGCGATCGTTCAGGAGTTGCCATCCGTAACGAAGGTTGTAAACGTTAGGTTCGATTTAATTGATTTAATATTCCACGTATATAAATATGTATATGAGTTTGTGCAGTAGCTGAAGATGCGTACTAACATATATAGTGTGTGTTTGGTCTTTATATAATATGAGCTATGGGCGAATAAATTACGCGAGCAAAGGGACAATCGAAAAGAAAAATGAAAAAACATAATATATGTTAGCGTATATAGAACGGAAGGAAACAAAGCAAATAACGGCCGATGAACAATTTCGGAACGCGTTTATATTTATTGATAAACGATATACAAAGGTAGTCCATACGGTGACGTTCGATATCCGTTTCGAATTAACGAGAAATCATTCCCTCCCCCTAAAAAAAAAAAACAAACAACGACGCGAATACAAAATAATTTCTCGAAACTTTCCGTACGTCGTTATATCGAATTATTGTTTTACGTCGCAATGCGCCCATACGGTCGAAAACTGTATCCGTTTTACACACGACGCGTTCCCCAATCGCGAACGACAATTTCACGTTAGCGTGATCTATTTCCGTACGGTCCTTTGTTCAATTTACGCGCGATAAAGTCGTTCTAATTGTAAACGGACCACGCGCCAGCGGGTAAACGTTTAAAAATTAACCGACGTCCCCGTGAGCCCCACGGGAATGACGAAATACGAAAATAGTTAGTTATCTACGTGTATTCGTGTCGTACACATTATACACGGGGAAGGGAGCGGACCGGAAACTTTTTTCGAACCGACAAAATCATAAAAAGTACGTCGGTTCACTCGACGATATCTACCCAACAACCCCTGACGTCGAACGAATCAATTAGACAATATGGTCGTCGTGCGCGTTTCTTGGTCGTTTTATTTTCCGTATCGTGACGAAAAAATTGAATTTACTGTTGGATATTGTCCACGGGTCGACCGACGGATTTATCGCTACAGCTGCGCGCCGGGTGTCAACTGTAAGTAATCGGTGTGCCGCTAACAAGACAGTAAAATATATTATATCCGATTTTTCCGTAAACGTTCGCGCTCGCCGCAATTTTGTTTGAATCGGTGACATGTACGAGTAAAATTTCCGCTCGGTCCCCTCGAAGTTTCGAAAAAACAAAACAGACGCCCGAAATTCGTGAAAAAACCATTGCCGGTCTACCGGGAAATTTTCCCGGGACGTCGATCTACCCTACCGAGCGTACGACGAAGTGTCGATATATTGGCGAATCGTTCGGCCGGGTCAACGTTGTTCATAATAATCGTATCGGAACGAAAGAAACGTCGACTCGGCGGACTACGACGGAAGTTGCCCGACGAGCCGATCGATTAGACGGGCACACCGGGCGGACATATTTAACGACGGCGTTAGCGGACGATTTGCAGCGAATAATCCCCGGCCAGTACGAAACGTTAATCTCCGTCCGTCGACGCGTACTGGTGACGTATTTATCGGGCGGGGTGAGGCGTTGTTTTTATATATAGAACACGCGCGACTATGACAACCGATTATAAAGCTATTCCGCCACTTGTTTGAAGGGGACTATTGTCGGATATCACGTCTCTCGACGGGCCGAACGAAAGCGGATTACGGGAACGATGATGATACGCCGGCGGACTAGCTCGAGTACGGTTATTAGTTACGTGGTTGACGAGTACGTCCCGTACGGTCGTATTCGTTTCCCTTTTTCGCCGAGGCCCGCGCGCACGTCCATTCCACCGCCGGGTGATCTCTGCGGATTCCGTTTGATACGCAACGACACAACGATCTGTACGTTCCGCGCGCGTAGACGCCGTTTTATTTCGTAACGTTCGCTCCCGCACGGCAAATGCGGTCCAAACGGGTTAGGTTTACCGGTGTAAGTTACCGGATTCGAATTGCGAATGTCCGTTCGAATCCGGGAAACGAACGCTTTTACCTAGCGAACAATAGCCGCGACGGCGCTCGGCAATTACGGAAACGATTCGTTCGGCGAAAGACGACGCGCGAACGTTCGCGAGTCCGACGGGTACGTGGACAGGCAACCGGGCGGTAGGTGGACGAATCGCCGGGCAAAAGGCGTGTGTGACGGGCAGGTATAAACACGCGGGGGGGACGCCGGACGATTTTGATGGATTACGGGCCGTAACAATAATTGTTTTACGGTACGCGTTCTCGGCCGGGTTTCCGTTCCGCGAGACATCAACGAACCCGGCTCGTTCCACGACCATAATATATATATATATATTATAATAATATGTCGGGTACACAAACACACGCACGCGCGTGCATATTGTATATGGACAGCCGACGATTCTCGTTAACGACATTAGAGCCGGCGATGGAATTAAATCGCTATAACGAAATGGAAAATCGCGTTTTCGGCTGTTGTTTTCACAACGTTTGTTTGACGAAATCAACGGCGGATAGCGGTGGCGGTGGTACCGATTTTCAATTTCGATTCCCGGACATTCCGTACGACCGCGGAACTAATCGTAATCATTATTCGCGTCAACAATATATCGGGCGTCGTTGCTATATTGTTATTATTATTGAGAGAACGTCGTCGATTCTGTTCCACGATTGGAAAACGGCTCGGAGAATTACGATAAGTCCCCCCCCTCCAGGGATACGTTACCGGGGACGAGATAACGGTTGAACACCGGACGCTTTCAGAGGTTTCTAATCGGAAAAACTCTAGCGAGTACGTAGCGGAAACAACGGGTCAAACGTAGGAATTTTTTTTTTCGAAAAAACCGATTAATAGAATTTATCGCGTCGTACGTGTTCTACGTACTCTATATATTTGTTTTTAAGTACAACGTCTCGGTAGTAATATATAAACGGACTACGTACGAGACCGCTGGTTCGCGTTAATATTTATTAAGTTCGAACGTATTGTAGAGTATGCCGAACATTTTTTAACGACGCGTATTATTTCCGGCCGTTACTGAATTACACGCCAATCCAATTGGCGGTGGTCTTCTGATCCGGATTTGCGAATCGTCCAATTGGACGCGAATTATCTACTTTTTTCCGTACGTAAACGAACGTATGTACAAAACCGATAGCGCGGCGCGACAATAATACGCGTTTTTATTTCCACATAAAATGTCGACACCGTCGAGTCGTACACGTAAACGTTGTTGTTCGAAAATACGATTTATTTTTACGTACATAGTGTTCGACGAAGTCGCCCGAGTATATTTTTACATTTTTAACGACCCTTATTGGATTTTCGAGATAAATAAAAAGACCGCGGACGAAGGGCGTTCGTCTCCATCGTCTAGTCATTACACGGATCTCCTCACGTAATTCTTCGGCTAAAACGCGTGAGTTTTATATTTGGTAAACAAATGAATAATCTAAATTAGTCAATTTTAAATTAAACGGATTTTCCCGTTCTTTTGTAATTACGCCTTGTCGATATATATAGTATTTGAAAATGACAAACAGTTTTACCAACATAACCGTCCAAAGTATTCAGTTCAGTATAGTCGAAAATGGAGCGACAAATAAGACGCGTATCCGGCACTGCGTTCTTTACGAAGTTCAACAAGAAAAAAATGCTTCAACAGCGCGCGAATCGATTTGGTCTTTTCTCGGCGAAGGTATTGGTATCATATGATGTGTGCGCGTTCTGATTTAAGTGGTTTGAAAGTGGTAATTCCAGTTAAATCGACAAACAACGCCCTAGTGAAACGCGACGACGACAATTTGGAATAATTGCTCACTGAGAATTCGACAAAAACACAAACTTGCATAACGGTTGGAATTAACTCAATAAACGTTACTGCGGACTGCTAACAATGTCAGTTAATCTGCTTGAGTCAATAATTTGAAAGAAAATATACAGGCAAAGAAGAACGTCCAGTAAAATTGGTGCGTGACAACGCCTGGCCACATATCGCTTTCAAGTACAATACACGCGACGATGAGTCTTGTTTAGGACATCTTGCAACACCCGGTATAATACGTAATACACCAGACATTGCGCCATCCGATTACCACATGTTCCGGTGGATACAACGTGCCTTGTCCGATATACACTTTCAATCAGTGGACGAGATCTGAAAATGGTTCGTTGTCATATATCCAAAGACATACAATTTTTTCGAAATGAAGTTCGTCATCTGCCCGAAAAATGACTCAAAGTTATTGTTTGAGCCGTAATTAATGTAACGAGGTGGCCGTCGGGTCGGCTCGGCCTCGGAAAGCTGGTCTGGTAGAGGGACAAAAGTCCAATGGTTTCCCCCGGCGTTCCGTGACTCCGGCCCGGGGTACGGCCGTCTCGAGCTGTCTCTTGTTCTTTTTTTGTTTTTGTTGCATGTGCGTATGGATAGCGTACGGATCTTTTACCATCCGGACAGTGCGTTATAGTGATTTTTATTGGTGTCTATTTAAGTTTAAAGTTTAACGCGTTTCTTTTTGTACTAATCGATCGAGCTGTTTATTAATTATTTCGTTCTAATTGGAACAATAAATTTTCGACCTTGCCGCAGATAAGAGTGTAGCGCTTTTTTTTCTTCTGTTTTTTTCTCCAACAATTCAACAGTGATAGAAAGCAACGGCGAATATTTCGATTGAATAATTTAATTTACTTTCTTTTAAAATAAACGTCAAATGTAGCCGAAAAAATTGGATTATTCGTTCGTACACCTAATATTGGCTATATTCGGAGTTTGCGCGTGCACGTGTGTTTTTGTTTTCGAAAATGAAATGAACTTTAATGGACTACACCGTTCGCCACGGACGTATACGGCACGCGACATAAAAAACTACTTATCCGGGTTAATTGAAAAAGTCTCGGTACGTTAATATTTCCACTGGATAGTCCCCGTACGCGTATTCAAATAATACCTTTTGGTTTTTTTATACAATACGAAAATATACAATAACAACGTAAGGCGCGTACAATTTTTATATATGTGTATCATAGTAATTCTATTAGCGTTATTATTATTGCGAGTGATGTTTCACTAATAGCAAATTCGATTTCGAAATCGTAAAATAAATTTGTATTACCGCGGAGAGTGTTTTCGTTGTTGATATTATTCAATTTTGTTGTCGTTCGTACAATTATTGTTACTGCTTCGTTACCTCATTAATGCGTACACGCGTTTGCTTTTTGAAACGCATTTTTTTTTACGTAGGCTGTTAAGATATTTCCAACTTCTATAAGAACATTATGCGAAATTAATTGTAAAACATTTTCAACGGCGATTGACTAAAAGCTCGCGCAAAACTTGTTTGTATTTTTTTTAACTTAATTAATATTTATTTTTTTTCGCCGTAGTTTATTAGTTTGAACACAAAAAAGTCCATCGAACGATGATTAGCGTTCAGATATTCGTCGTCATCGTCCAGTTAATTACGTAGCGCTTTAAATTTTCCGCCTCGCAAAATCGTCCGTCATATACGTTATTCTAAACACGTATGGAAAATTCCGCGGTGAACACATTTCAGGAATAACTGATTCGTTGTAAAATAATATCATATCGAATACAACAAGCGTAGTGACTTATTCCCCATTCCGGTATTTCGCGACAATAATTTACCGGAGATCGAGAAGAATCACTCTCGGACGAAAATTGTATTTCGAGTAACCTTCGATAAATCACGAATAATCTAATTCAAACGGCGGTCGCTGTACTCAATTTATTCGTCGAATATTTTTTCGCTTTTCTGAAAGTCTTAAAGTTATAGTTAAGCGGATTTTTCTAAATTTTTAAAAAACAATTTTTTTTATTTTTGCGAAAACGCCGCAAATTTGAAGAAAGTTTGGCGTGTTTCTGTAAAAAAAATTCAAAATTTAACGTTGTTTTTTACTGATATAAAATTCAGAATCCGAAAACTCGGTATTTTTTGTTTCTAATATCACGACGTTTACTCGTATAAACGTAAAGACGATTTTTAAAAATCTAATACGATAATTTCATTTAGAATGTCGCAATTTTGTCGACGCGTTTAGCCGTTACAGCGGTTATGGTAATTGTTTTCTGTTTGGAGTATCCCGGTGGGTAACATTATTGTTTTGAACGATTACGGTATTAGTCTTAACGCGCGAATTAAACAAATCCCGGGACTCGAAAATTCGCGGCTTAATCTTTTACGTGTTGAACATATCGGTAAACAACGAATATTTTACGAATTTACGTAGAAAAAAGTATTATAAGGCAACGCGAGGAAATTAGAATATTCGAAAATTGGGAAATCAATCGCTCCGAAACGACATTTTTAATATTTAAGAACGCGATTCGTGTTAACGGTACGTTCTTAAACGAAATAATAAACTCCCCTGAACCAAAGAAGAACGACGGGCGATAAAAAAATTAACTTTTTCGGCCGTATTTCCGGTCACCGCAATTCCAAACCAATTTCGGTCTCGAAATATTAATCGAAAATTTTTCGTTTTTACCGAAAACATTTTTATTCTTTAGCGTATCGCCAAACCAATTCCCAAATTGATACACACGAAA
This sequence comes from Geopemphigus sp. TES_GeoC_2020, assembly GCA_025469175.1. NCBI lineage: Eukaryota > Metazoa > Arthropoda > Insecta > Hemiptera > Aphididae > Geopemphigus > Geopemphigus sp. TES_GeoC_2020. The sequence goes on along the minus strand of JAIPRN010001992.1, from coordinate 23,111 downwards.
TGCATTCGATCATCACCGAATAATAATAGGCAGTTGAAAAATAACGGAATTTTCCGCGCGCGTACGGGTAACTTTTATTCGCCTATTGTTTTTAATTATCCTTTAGAAAGCATAAACATATTCGGTATAGGCGAACGTATTAAACATATTTTCCTCGAACCGTTGTGTTCGTACCCAATCGACGGTTTCATCAATAACGTTTCTCAAAGCGTCGCCAACATATCGTATTCATAAGCGTATAATATCGAGTATATCGTTTGCGTATAGTAAAATCACGACAGCGACTAACACCGTTGACCGGAATAGTTCAAGTAACGTTTCGACGTTTCAATAAATATCGTTTTCTCCTTTTAAAAACAAGTGTTTCGCTCGTATTCCCAACGTATTTATTACATTTCGGGCAACAATAAACTCGACGTACCACGGTTCCGGGACCAATGGTAAATGGTTTTTATTCGCGTATAAATTTAATATTTTCGCGACGGCTATACTTACGACGAAAATTTAAAAACACTAAACGCGATCACATCGAACCGTCCCATAAATAGCTTCTACCTCACGAACTAATGTCCGTTTTTACGTTTTGTTTGTTATATATACATCGTGGTTTGTTCGTTATTTAACGTATCGCGATCGTTTCTATTATTATACGCAACGTGTTTTAATTGTTCGAAAAAAAGGGTACGCGATCGATTGATTGCACGTTTTACTATGTTTTTATAAAACGTCAACGTGCGCTGTTAAGCGAGGAATTAATCGAAACGACGTCATAAGAACATCGAGGAAGAATTTATAAAATATATGTCCGTTATATAGTAAAATGGTATCGAATTTTCGGTACCCCGTTTAAAATCAAACGCGTTTTATGAATATCGGCGTCTGTTTATTAGAAATAAAAACGAACAAGGTCCGCCGATAAATTTAGAAATATAATTTAGGCGCCGAACACGAGTATGTGATGATGAAACAACGTTAGATTTTGCGTACGTTTTACTTAACTCAACATTTACACATCGGCGAAATTCCAAACGTATAACGCGTTAACATTTCGATATGAATAGGGATGAAAACTTCGGTCACATAAAGTGCGCACCGATATAATGATCATTAAATTCGTTTACAGTTAAAAATGAAATTACGAAAAGCCGAAACGTTAGGGACGGAATGAATACGTTTTAATTCGCTTATAACATATTTATACGGATTACGAATATTTAATATCATAAAAAATTATAAAATCGTTGGTTGGATTACATAAATATTGTAATACCTAAAATAATAACGTTACCCGAAAAGTCGTCCTTTCGTAAAAGAACACATCCGTTATTAATTATAACACGCAATATAAATGCTCGCGTGTAAATGGTCTGAGCGTCGTTATGGACGGAGGTATTTCGTAAAAGTTAACGGAGAACATTCGTTGGTACGAAGTTTATCGTGTTCGAATATTTTACGTATTCGTACATGGAAATTACTCAAAGAAAACATTAACAATTATTGTTACGGTCGGATTAATTTATGGCGTTGAAAATGTTGTAACTATAATTTGTATTCGCTATCCGTAGATAAAATTACAATTTATTATCAAAATGTTTTTTTTTCGTACGTAAACGTTTATATTTATAAATAAATATTATATATTTACATATAAATATATATATATTTATATACATTTCGATTAGAAAACTGTTCTATTCGGCGGACGGTTATAATTTCATACATTGTATTTTTTTTTGTTTTGCGAATAAACGTGTTAAACTCGTTTCAGACGATCGGATGATGATTACAAATTAATCGTAAATAGAAAGTCGTCAAATGTCGATTGTCTTTCAAAACTGAAATTGAATTCCGGACGAAATGCTGCTATACAATTATCATAAATAGGTCTACGAATCATTAACTATCGCGTTTCCTAAGTATGACGAATAAAAACCACGGCGTTTTTATATACGGGAAAAGTAACGCGAATTACGTTACGTAATTTCGTTACGATTCCATTCTATATAACGAAAATTAGTTTTTATTAATAATTTCTGTACAGATATCGAAAATTCAACAAACATTGTTTAAGCTTTAAAGAAAAGTAGTATTACACGAGTGTATATATATATTTTTTTTTTAAATAATTTCAGTTTTCGTCGGAAATCGTCGTATTTATATTAGCAAAGGTGGAGCAACCTTTACAATTTATTCGTTTATTATCAAATTGTATAGTTCTTTTTTGGGTAAGTTTGTTATAATAATTGCAATATATTAGACAATTAATGTTAAAACGTTTACCGATAGTTTTAACGAATATTATCAAAATTAAAAATAATAACGATACGTCAATAAGCGTTTTAAACGTTCAATAACATATCGTACCTGCGTGTAACGGGAAACGATTGTTGATTTTTTCGTCGTAGATATTAACACAATGTATACATTTTTATCGTAATTACGCCCACAAATCGATTGTCCAGTGGTCGTACGTTGTTTTAACCTATTTATCCGTGCGACAAACGTAAAAAGTAACTTACCCAACACCGGTCAGGTGGTGAACGAATGGAACGGATAATAATGGTCGGCGACGATCATTTGCCGCGAGATTACGGATCGTGGTGACCGTGAATGGACCGTAACGTTATATAATTGTCGACGTAGAGCGCGGCCCGATAATAATGACCCAGCCCGTCGTCCGGTGGACGCGTGCGTATTTCGAAACTCACGGAAAAACAAAAAAAATTAATAACTAACCGCCGAACGAAAATTGAACGTTTCTCGTCCGTTTATCGGAAGTGACGTCGAGCGTGTTTCGCGCGATGCAAGTACGACGGTGGTGGCGGCGACGGCGTCGGCGGCGGCGCGACGACGACGAGCACGACCTCGTGGACGGTCCCGATGAAACTGATGTACCGCGGTCGTGGTATCGGTGGCGACGGTGGCGGCGCGATGAGCTTTACGACATTTGCACGCGGTTTCGCGTGTTGGCACCCCGGCTCTCTTGTCCCGTCCGGTAGACTTTCGACCGTCCCACGTACATACAAAATTATTGCCACCGCGACCCTGACCTATCCTACGCGCGAGTTGGGGGTCCCTCCATTTCTCATTTCATATCGGCCGTGTCTCGAATATGTCTTATACTACTTCGTGGCGCGATTTTTCCGTATTTTTAACCGGCGCTTAGTTTAGCCCGGGTGAAGGTATTCCGAGCGCGCCCGTATCGTGGAACGAAGTGTGCGATTACTCGGTTTTTATTTTTTTGTTTTTCGACGGACATTTTTCGCTTACTTGCGCTACCCTGCCCTTCGTGCCGTATTCTTGCGACGGACTTCGTGTGAGCTCCCCTATCGACCTACGTATACTCTCGTTATCGGATAGGTACTGTTAACGCGAAACGCGCGCATTTCTTCTTGTTTACGTTTAGCGTTTTTGGACCCTAAGTCAAGTGAACGTTGTATTGGTGGTATGTATCGTAACGAAATGGTACTTTATTCGACGCGGTTTTTTTTTTTATTCATTTTCCCAACGGTCCCTCGACCTTAATCAGAAAATTACGAACACGAATAGACGCGGTTTTCGTACCCAACGATCCGTCGTTACTTTCCAACTCTAAATTCAACGACCCGAAAATTTCCGTCTAAGTAAATCACTCCAAACCGACGGCCACTCCGCGCGTATTGCTAACTTTTGTCTTTCTGGGAACATGTTTTCGTATAGAAGTCGCGTTCTATCGACATTTAACGTACGCGTCATTTTCCAGTAGCGAACTGTGTATAGTCCGTATCGTCCGTCGTGATTAATTTTCGCCGTAACCGCATCGACGGCGAACTTCGAAAATATACGTAACACCGTAATAAATAGAGTTTTGTTTAGAGACGCGTAGATATTTATCGCTAGGTTCAAATTAAAAATAACGCCAATCGATAAGAACTGCCATCAACTCGATCCGACATTACGGCGCCGGAGGTAAATTACACGTTTTTGAATTTGGATTCTGTTCTGCGAAGCTGTTACGAACATTTAATACCCGCGTATATATATTATAAACTGATTCGTGAATTACGTTTAAAAATGTAAATTGAACGGAAATTTGTACCGCTTTAAACGTACAACTTCGTCTAAATAAGTAGATTTCGAGAAAATCGAGAAATACGAGCGCCTGTAATTGTATTTCATTTCTCGTTATATTTGTCCCGTAAATCGAGCTATGTTTTCGAATCGCGTTTGAAAAGCAACTCGAAAACCGTATACGTTGTACACGGTGGATTTCTCGGTATTTTAATTGTACGAGATATGGTACTTGGTCTCGTTTATTCCTATTTCGTTATTTCGAAACGTGAGCTTTGGAAACAATTTTTTTTCGTACGTGCTCGATATAAAATATTTACAACGCAGCGCAAACACTCTTGACGCCTATAAATAATTACGGAATACGGACGGCATTGTGAAACGGTTAATTTTTCCGTATAACTCTTAATTTAAGCGAAAAATCGCGTACTCGTGTTTTCGTTCGATTGGTTTTCAATCATTTAATCCATACACCCATGTTTTTTTTCGAAAACAATTTCTAAATACAATTTATAGTTTTGTTTCGAAAAGTTACATAAAATATTGGACGAATTAAGCGTAGCGATATATTATACAGTCTTTGTCCATATTATTTTCGTTCGTAATTTCCGATACGTTATCATCAACCCACGCGACATAATATTTAATTTCTATTGTATTCGCCACCGCGGAATAAAAAAATTTCGCGCGATATTTTACGCCCGAAATATTTACAACGTAACGTTCGATATATAACCTACGCTCGTATTAATAAATATAAAGCGAATTAAATTATGCGAAGAGCGTAATTTACGCGAACAATTTTTCGTCGGACATTTTCGTCTAAAATAATAGAACCGAAATATCATAAAATAGCGCGAATAATGATCAATTTCGAACGGATTTTTTCTTCCAAATGTTACGCCCGTTTACGACGTTGTACCTAAAGTGGTATAACGGCCGGTATGCGGAAATAATTAATGCCCAAAAACCCAATGGTTAAACTAACGTTGTTTTCGCGGGTCTAAGATTATTAACGACTTCGAAGATGGACGGACCACTGTGGCGTAAAACTCGTTAAGTCGGATACGCCGAAATTTCTACGAAAAATGTCCGGTATTTTTTTTTTATTTACTCTTAAGAGGCCAGCGAAGTATGTTCGTTTTAACGATGCCGTGATTAATGTCTGAATTTTAAACGTATACTTTCGTACGTCCCGAAAATAAATTTCGAAAATTGCGTGTTTTCAAGCGTTCTCTCGAAATAGTGGAATATTACGCATAAATTTTAACTTAAATTTTAGTGTTATTATTATTATTATTATTATTCGCGGCCGACCGCATCTCGGCAGTCTGGCGTCCCCGAGCATTCTGGATAGGCAATTGCCCGTACAACGGATTGTGTATAGACGCTCTGGCTCAAAATTGTTGCGACAGCAACAACAACTACGATAATAATAATATCAAATTTAATTAGAATTTTCGTCGATTTTTTACGCGGTAGTTATAAGGTTGGCCTAAGAAGTGACAACAACGAAAAGAACACGAGGTTAGGTCAAATTGTTGCATATTAAAGAGATATGGATAAACATATTAAAGTTGTTATAAATACGTGATAATAATAACGCGCAAACAATTTCCTGAAAAAATTATAACGAAAATTATTTATATTTAAAGGGTACACCCTTTGTTTTAATAAAATGTCACGCCGTCTTCGTAAAAAGCGTTTAAGCGATAATATCCCGATATCAAAACTGGTGAATGTGACCCAAACATTAGTGCCTCTACCGATAACGTATAGATCACCGAAATGTTAATTAACGATTAAATTTTCGAAACACCATTTTTTTTCATCCGGAATTTCACCGAATCGTGTATCAATGCGGATTTACTACGACGCAAATAGAAATTAATTAATAACGTGAAAAAGGTTCTGGTGCGCCGTTTTGAATTGCGTTTTTTTTTAAATCGAGAAAAAACACGACTTTATTTTATCGGAACTATCACTTTAAGGCTACACGAGTACAATTTACCTCATAGAAACGCAAAAATAAACTTGAAAATCCGTAATCGCTTATATTATTATCACTAACCGATTAATATTAAAAAGTTAAAAAGTTGATAATAATATTAATATTAAAAAATATTTTAGTTCGTACCGTTTTCAAGTACGTAACGTGATTGAAATTTCGTTGAAGTGTTCGTTAGAGAAAACTAATATTCCCGCGAAAAATCTAATTATTGGTCGAACTATTCGCGACCGTAACACAATTCCGGTCCGATTAATTTAATCACGGAGCTAAAAGTTCCACGATTATTATTACGACGATTACGCAAATTCCTAAATGAAATAAAATAAATAAACGTAATCGTTATTAACGTTGTTGTTGTTGTTGTTATGGATATGGTAGCATTTTGTTTTCTCGGCCGTTAAAAATCGTAGAATTCGATCGATGTCGGTCAATGAATTTGAATTATGACTCGACCGATGGCACGCGCGTGTGCGAAGAACATACACATTTTTAAAACCAATGATAAATCGTCGGACGATATTTCGGAAAATAAAAAAAACGATCCGTGGGTTCCGAATAATTGTATAAACTTATCGATGAATTGTGTGTGTTACCTAAATCAAACTTGTCGGCGCTACCGCTAATATCGTTGGTATTGATAAATTACGTCGAAATTTTAGATCGCGTAACGTCGCGACAATTATGAATAATGGATTTCCGTAACGGAAAATAATTGAAAGCCGCCAGTTTGAACGAGAAATATGGGTTATGTTTGTACATCGTGGATCTGTAGGAAACGGTTAAAAAGGCTAACGGACGATTCGGAAAATTCTATTTATCGCGGTTTCGAAGCCAAAAATAGAAAACAACAAACAATACATCGTGAATCGTTAAATAGATAAAGTACTACGTATAAATGGATTACCTTTCGTAAGCGTGTATATTGGAAAATTTTCAAAATTTCCCGTACGTTTCGTTCACGATAACGTGGATTAGTTTTCGAATTTTTCGGATCATTAGTTTCCGGTTTGGACACGAAACGGCGAGCAACGTGCCAAAAACGACGCGCATTTTTCGAACGATGGACCGTTGCGGGAGTCTTATTTAACCAACGATCGCTAGTCGAAACTACAAATCGATTTATTATTTGATTATCGCCCGACGGGAAATCGTGTTTTGTAAAACGAACGTACGCGTAGCGCAATCTATACAAAAAATACGCGACATCTCTAAAATCGTGAAAACACGACGAAAATGCACGGGCGAATCGTGTAGTTAGTTAATAGTTTTCCAATTTTATAAACGAATACGTCGGGAGTTTGATTTTGAACGTCAATCCGTTTTTGTTCGGTTGCCGATCGAAAACGTCGAAAATTCCGAGCGCGATTTCCACGCCGGAATACAATTCGCGGGCGGTGAATGTGTCGTATACGGCTCGGCCGAAACGTTTAACGAAAGCGTAATTCGATAAAAAATATTACGTCGCCGACCGAACGAGTGTAGAGAACGATAACGCGTTAGACGGCGCGGCTAAATTAACGCGCGCTCGTCGCGTTCCTATTTAATCGGGACCGTACTCGCAATTGCGTCGTCCGTTACCATGCCCCTCATGGTTCAGGCATTAGCCGAGCCTAGTTACCGTGTTATAGTAGTGCCGGACGAGATTATATTACCACGGTCGTTTTCGTAATAAAACGCGGCGCCGGTATGTTCGTTACCAATCGTGCGCGATCACGATACACGAATAACCAATTAAACGGTCGTTGTTTCGGTAAGAATGTAACATGGAATGCGCCATTCTACGTACGCGCATATTTTCCGAAATTTTCGCCCAAAATTTTAGCGTCCAATGTACCCTTTTATCTAAGAACACGTTTAGTACATTTCACACCGTAATCACGGTATCGTTCGTTTATACTTAAACCCCTTCGTCCGTTATCCGGAATGGAAAATGGGTACTATCGTATTTTATGAATTTGATCGAATTCTAATTATATATATATTTTATAAAACGAAAATTTTAAATTGTAAAAAAGCGTAATTTCACCTACGATTTAACGAATTATATTACGGATTATTCGAAAATAGTGCGTCGGAAAACAATGATCGTGAATTATCCATACAATTAATAACAGAATTTAACGTACATATGAATTGTAAAATTGAGTAAAAATCATTCGAAATTAAATAATTTCTAGTATTTTTTTGAAAAAAAAATCGGTTAATGTTTTACGCGGGTAAATCCGTTTCAAGATATATAAATCGATGGCGGTTATAATCCAAAACACAAAAAACGAATAAAAAAATCCACGTAACTTCGTCGCGCACAGCCCAATGCGTTAATAAACGAAATTCGGTTTCCTACGGTACGATCATTTAAACGAATTATTTCGATTACGATGTAAATTCGAAGGTAGGAAATTTAACGGCATTATTATGTCTGGCCAGTGCCCATACATCAATTTCGACGATCAAAATTTCAATCTAAAATCCCGACTTCGTATAAGTTTGTCTTCTTAATATAATTAAAACGAAAATGATAATCACGGCCGTAGTCTGGAAACGAATAATTATAACAGTTCACTCGTTGTGCGCACGCGTCGCAATTGCGTTAACACACGTCCCGATTATCGACGAAAAGTCACCAACAACTTTCGTACGTACCCTATCGGCCGACGATATATTTTTAACTATCCATACCCATTTACTTTTCAAAATAGGTTGCCCACGACGCAAATTATAATTTATGAAATTTATTGATTTAAGCGAATTGAGCCCGTATTAAAAGTATATATAATATATTACGAGTGGTATATCAATTATTACGTATTAACTTACAAACGTGTAAAACACGAACGTAAATGTAGTATGTAATTTAAAGTTTCCGTTCATTTTGTATAACACAAATATAAAACGAGTACCGAAATAAACGATTACATATCGTTTGAGCAAACAATCGGAACCGAATTTAGATTAATTGTTCGGCGTGGCGGACTATTTCTTTGAAATATATATAGCCGTCGTTTATTATCCACTTTACATAATATACTTTTATCTTATAACGTTTAGCGTTTAAATCGTATGTCAACTTTATTATTCCAAGTATCATTCCGATAACGCGATATTATCGAATATCGATACCGAAATTATTAAGGAAATACCAGCGATATTATTATCGTATCGAATTAACGATATCGTTGGCCAACACAACTAGTTTTATATATATAAAATTGTCACTCTCCAGTCGTTTCGAATATTATATTTACAGTACGTACAAAATCGACAACGGGTGATCGATGTTCAGTGCGGTACGCAGGTCACGAGAGGATTTGACAAGTTTTCGCGTAAAAAGTAAATGCCGGATGTTCGTGAAACACTGGGCCGGACGTGTGTCGTCCGGTACGAGGGGTGGATTTCTTTAAAACGGGATACTCTCGATAAAAAGTCTCAGAAATTCCGATACACATTTTTTAAGAGTTCCTACTAAAAAATTCCGATTACGCCACCCCACCACGTCCAATATACGTATATATATATTACTTTTATAACGGAGAACTCGAGACTGTTATTACTATAAATAACGATCGGCGTTACACAGGGACACGGTTCTTGACCGTTGTCGTTCACTGATATGTCACGATCGTGCCCCAACGGAATAGGCGGTGACCGGTATTCGAATATTCCGTATACATCGTATCGATTAAGTCGAAAACCGTCCGAACGTGAAACTCGCCTGTGAAACAGCTTACGAACGAAATGTGTCCGAATACGAAATACTACGCCGGGGCCGAACTAAGCCGACGACGATTTAATTGTCGGCGACCAAATAACGCTCGTAACGAATACCGGTTAAGGTTAGCACCGTCGTATTCTATGTTCTAACCCGTGGCGTATCTAGATGTAGTGGCGGAGCGAACGGACGTCTAACGTCTCCACTAAATATTCCAACGAGAATTTTTTCGATTAACGTACGTAATACGTATCGTTCGACTTCGTCGGTCGTCATCGTTTCGCAAGCCGTGTTTGACGTGATACGTTTAACTGTATATCGACGTTAATTCTGTAACAGAATATGTATTTATATATAATATATAAAAAATAACCGAAATATTTCTTTACGGGGTCGTGTAGGGGGGCATCACATACGCGTATACGAGTGTTTGCCAATCAATTACAGTTTCGGTGTTGCGATTAAGTCGTGTCCAATAATATCGTTTATTTATAAGATAACAGGAAAAATTCGAAACACAAAAATCTACGAGAAAACAGATTGGCGACGACGCGTGAATGAAACGGACAAGAATCGCAAGAAAAAGTTCGTTCGGTTTTACGTGTGAGCGACGAAAACACGTCGTTGCTGCTGTAAAAAAAACGTCTTCAGAATCCTCGCGACGTCGTCAGCGACTCCAGAAAACAGTAATTTTGTCGACACTCGGTCGTCCGAAAACGTATCCGCGGTAAACGCCGTGCAAGTATTATACCCTTAAACGGACTGCCCGTTGTTAAATATTCCTTCGTTGTTTAAGTGTATCGTAACTTGTTCCCAAACCGATTTTGTGTGCACAACGACATCGATTCCGACCGATTTGCACCCCGCGTTTTTGCTTTCGATTTCGATAAAAATGCCATCAGTTTACGGACAAACGAGTGTGTGAACTTGTTTTTTTTTTTTGGCGAATTTTTAATTGGGCACAACAATTATTGTTGTATTACCTACACGAAAAAAATTAATCCTAAACGTTAGCCACGAATATATATATACTTCGGCGACGATAATTTAGAAGTTTTGATCGCTAGTAATTGCTTATACAAGTCCAATAACACCACGATCGTTCGGTACTTACTTAATTAACCGTTGTTTAAATACCGTTTATTTCTTAATGGAACGGTACATTTCCTATTACGTTTCAAACGAGTTCGCGGAAAATTGTTTTTTCTGTCCGATTTGATTTTGTATATCACACATAAAACCAATCATATAAACGTACGCTCGAACTTTTTCAAACACGAACGAGTCCGAGTCCGCGCTACCCATTAATCATTTACGTTTATTGTCTAGTTAGTGTTGACGTTTCATTAACCGTACTTATGTTCGTAAACAATTGTTTCGTGAAGAACGTCCATTACGCAACGACGAGAATATTGCGCGCTTTGGAAACCAACCTCGCGTCGAAATTCGACTTCGCGACAAACGCGTGAATGGCGCGTTTGGAAACGTTTTGCGCCGAACTCGGTGTATTCGTATATTGTTCGCGAGCAACGCAAATTCATGTACGAGAGGTTACCATTAACGCCGGAACGAAAACCGTCGCGACGTAACGTAGTTAATTTTGTAAATGTTGGCGGCTCGCGATTAGAGTCGAAAAGATAGAAAAGAAATACTATGAAACATCAACTCGGCCGGTGTAACAACAGCGACGATGGCGAATGATAAATGGATCGAGAACGCGAAACGAAATAATATCGTTCGGGACGGTCGATCGCGCGATTTTTGCCGGTATGAGAAACGCGAAAAATGGCGAAGTTGGCCCGTATAAAATCACCGCGGGAACGTACGGTATCACGTGACCGGTGGTGGACTGCGGTACGAATCCATCGATGGCAACACGCGGGACGCGTGCGTAGAATGTTCGAGGATATTCCGCGAAGTTTCGAACGGCGCCATCTACTCGACGCGTGTACCCGAACAGATATCGCGAAACCCGTAACGCGAGCACAGATATCGGTGGGAAATACAAATTTAACGGCCCGTATTCGGAGTCGCTAAAGGTGAACCGACGAATTTCGTTCGGTACGGATATCGTGCCGTATAGACGGAGCTATTTTTAGAACATAAAATAGTTCGTTTTCGGTATACGTATTTACTCCGTCCCCCGTCCTGTACGTTAATATGTTTTTCGTTTTGTCTACGACCCTCGACCGACAGTCCACCGCGTTGCCCCGTCCGGGCCTCTCACCCTGTCCGGTTATCCCCATCTATACTTTGGCCGCCGCAAGGCAAGTACGACGCAATCCGGCGTCGAACCCCATGGTCGCCGCCACCGTCGTTATGTTTCGTACATTACATAAATTTAATACGGTCCGCCCGTTAAACGTTTGTGTTGTTTTCCCGGCACCTTCGTCACGGTAACCTCTCGTGTGCATCACAACGAGAATTCCGCGCAAATAAATTTTGATCCGTCGTATTGGAGGCGCGTGTCCAACAACTATTGTAGTAGGCGCCCATCGCGTGTGCGTAAAAACGCGTATTTTACACGAGAAACACGAAAACAAATACGACGCCGTACGAATAATTCTCGAAAACGGGAAATTATGTATGCGCGTTACGCTTAAACACGACGTACCAGTGGCGTACTTAGACCTGAATTTCGGTGGGTGGGTTAATTTTATTAAATAAATAAATCGGACGACCCTAACGAAACACGACACATTATAAACTTTAATAGATTGTTCGTTTTTAACGAACACGTTTCATCATAACGCGTATCGAAGTTTAAAAATATTAAAATTTTTCGTTATTATCGACTGAAAATATCCGTCTGGTAAGAAATTAATTTTTCCTAAATATTTTCGAGGTGGGGAGAATTTACCCCTCCTGCCACCCTTTAGTACGCCACTGGAACGTACGTTATATTTCAGTGGGTAAAAATTATCCGTTTACGTTTAAAACGTCTTAGAGCGCGCGCGTTTTGTTGTTTTGTTTTATATACGACCGTTCGAAATTGTCCGTTTAGCGAAAAAAACGAACAAAAGCGTAAGGCGCGCAAACGTTAGAAGTTCCCGCGAAGGCCTGTAACAATAAAAAATTAATCGTACTCCGACAACGGACGAACGTAATGCCCCCCGTGTAAACGTCGTAATTTACCAATTTGTTAACGAGGCGCGGGGACGAACGATTTATCGTTTTAACTCGCCCGCGAGCGGTGGCACAATCACATTGACGCGTTCGCGCTATCGTTTTTGGGCAATTTCGCGTAATCGGTCCACGCGGTAAAAGTTTTCATCCCGAACTGTTTGGCACAATTTTGGTTTAGCGATTTTACAGGTATAGTGAACACGGAGATATCTAAAACACACACTGGACGGGACGCATGCAAAAATCAGTACACGGTTTTTCTTTTCAGAAACAATGTTAATTAATTTGATTTGCACAGCGAAAATTTGAATCACATTTTGTACACGAGCACTAAATTTACAATACATTTGTCTTTTTTTTTTTGTTTTATTCGTTGCTAATCCGTGCCTATTTATTTACAATGTGAAATAAAATCGTATAGAAAGTAAATATAATGAAATCGGATAAGTCGCTCGCTACGCTACAATTAAAAAAAAAAAAAAAAACGGAAAAAAACAAAAATCAAAGACTTACGTACTAGTAAAAATATTATTATATACGTGGAAGTCTCAAATATTTTTAAAAACATAAACACGAAGAAAAAAACAGTCTAAAATATCGTATTTTTCAATATCACAATAATGTAACAAAAACACTCCAATAAAAGGCAGCGATATTCGAGATTTGGAATTGAAATTAATTATCTAAATTTGAGCACGACGAAGTGCGGGAATGTATATATATAAAAAAAAGAAACCAAAACAAAAAACGTATATTTAGATATACATATAGCGATCGAATAATTAAATCGAGGAAAAATTAATAAATTGAGCTATTTAGTCGCAAATTTTGTTTTTTTTTTTAAAGGATCGTTAATAAGAATCTCTACAAATCTGACATTACTACCGTAAATCGCACATCGATACTCGTGAAAGACAATCGGTAAACGAATCAATTTATAATAATTACATAGTTTATACGCAAAAATAAACGAACAATTTTAGATAATCGAGAAGAACGTAACGCTATGTATTAATGTAATTACCAAACTTAACTTACCGTTTACATAAAAAAAAAAACATCAACAACAACAACAAAAAGACATTTTTTTTTTTTTTTATAAAAATGTTCGAAACAAAACGTTTGTAGTTAATTATTATCGTTTTCCTTTTCATTTTTTTTTTTATAACTAAAACAAAAGTGCAGTATTAATTATAATGTTACACGTGCGTCGAATTTTCTATTAGAAATTGTTTACAATATTGTAATAAATTATTATTAAATAATAAAAGTTACATTTTACAGACGAAAGTAAATATTTTGTGCCAAAAATCGATAAAAAAAATTACGTTTAAAATATAAACAATTAAAACGATTAAATCCCTACACAATTATTATTATTATTATTATTATTATTACGTAAGTCACAAAAGTCTTTAAGAAAAAATTATTTTGTACTCCTAAAATTAAACTTATTACACGACACCTACATTAGAACGTTAATTGTTTGTTTGTTTTTTTTTTTGTTACCCACGACGAAATTCACGTGGAAGGCACTTTTTCAAATTCTCCCTACACAGTGTGGTGCTGTGATTTGCGTTTAAATCTAAAAATTCGGTGCGTATTACAGACCAGAAATGCCACGGTCTGCAATATTTACTGTTTATTAATATCGTTACCAATCTCCGGCAATGGATCGTTTGTGTTAGCCAAATATTCGTTCTCTATTCGATACACGAAATGTTGAAATTGAACTACACGTTTCCTGTTGTGTGTATGTGGAAATAAAACGCGTGTTAGAGATAACCTAAGCGTGAACAAAGAATCGTAATAAACATTTTATAACTCTAATAATTTAAATCATTTATAAACGTAGACAGGTAAGCGACGAACGGTAGTAAATGTATATTTAAATCGATTTCCGGCGTATTGTAAATATCTTCGTTTCTCGTCTCATAGTCGAATTCGTTAGAAACGTTGTTTGGTCATTATTTTGACTGTAAGAAGTTCGTTTTACGGAACAAACAAATTATTCGTCGCCCTTAAACGCGTTCAGTTACCTACGTAAAAAGTGTTCCGATTTCAGGATTAATTTGATTAACGATTCACACTGTTTAAAGATCATTGAATAAAGAAGCTTTTTACGCCATTCCCGATAGAATTTCGACAACTCAATTACGCGATCGTCCGTAATTTTGTAAATTATATTACAACACCGATATCCCAGGACGCGTAATCGAGTTACTTAAATTTTTTTTTTATAAAAAGAAACCAGTATAGATGTCTGCGCTTATACTGGAGAAGGCACTAAATCAAGATAAAAAGTCACTAAATAAAGTTAGATAGTCGACGTTTTAGTAATAAAATATACAGTATAACAATGCACCACATTCGAAACGAGATTAGTAGCTCTAGTCCGGTTATAAACAATAATTGCAGTCGGATTTTCGGACTATGTATCGTTTAGGAAAATATTTGTATACGACTTGGATTGATTAGTAACGCCGAATCGTTAAACTCGCGAAAATAAACGCCTAGACCGTTGCCAAGAATAAGTGTTTTGAAGAACACAACGTTTAAATGTAATAACGCGTTTTTGACGGCGAATTAGAAAAATATTGAATGGACGATAGCTTTAGAGAAAATTCCAAAAAAAAAAAAAAAAATAATAACGGCCGTCGGGTTTAATAATTATTTTGGCGAGACTAGAGCTACGCAATATGACATACCGCGAATAAGGGATCGGGACAAACAGTATTCGGGAGAACGTTCGTAGAAACATTTTCGGGTTCGAAGAAAGCGTCATTTTGGAAGCTCGTGTGTAGTACTCGTGCCGCAAACCACCAAAACCGGCAACGTACGCTTTAACGATCCGTAGCACGACTCGTCTGGCATTCCCGAAATTGTATCCGTACTCTTAGCTGCCAATCGCGTTTAAAACAGCGTCGTGAAATATTAATATTTTATTATCGTAATTAAATTTTGTTTTTACCCGTGTATTTGACGAACGAAAAATTAAAAATAAACGCGATACAATAAAATTACAATAAAACGCCGTACTTTGTACACGTCGAAAACGGATATAGTTCGGTAGCGCGTTTTACAGAAAGTCGTTTGGCCGAGGGGGACAAGGTTTTTTGAGCGATTCCGACCTGGGGAACGGGGGCGGCGACGTGTCCCTGGGACTGTACGGTCTCATGGGCGGCAGCGCGGACGACGACGACCGCGTCCGCGACTTGCTGCGCCGTCGCCGGACCATCGGCGGCAGTTTGGGCGTTATCGGCGAGCTCAGGTCGTCCGTGCTTTTGGTCCGGCATCCCCGGCCCATGTCCGGCGTGCCCGGTGGCTGAAGAAGGGTCATCGGCGACGGGGCGGACGCGGCGGCCAGCACGTCCAGCTTGTCGGCGATCCGCTGGATCATGTCCTCGATACCGGTCAGCCGCTGGTTGATGGACTGCACGTCCGCCTTGAAGTCGGCCCGCAGGTCCTCGATTTTGGCCAGCACGTCCAGGTCGGGCGGGGGCGGCAGGATCATGGACGCGCACGGCGGCGGGGGCGGCGACGGAGCGTCCGGATTCCGCGAGGGTCGCGGCGATCCCGCGGGAGACGACGTTCGTTGAGCCGCTTCCTCTTCCGGTTCCGGTCCGGACGGCGGCGGCGGCGCCCCGGCCGGCCGTTCGTCCGTCTCGTGGATCGTTTCCTGCCGTTGATCGACGCCGCCGCTGCCGCCACCGCCGACGACCACGAACGATTCGGACGCGGTCGCGGGGACTTTTTGCAATTTTGGGAACACCTTGTGCCCGTTCCCGCCGCTCGTCCGTCCCGGCGAGTCCCGAATCCTGGCCGGTGCGCTCTGCTGGCTAACCACGGACGTGTCCACCGACTCCGTACTGCCCCCGCCGGCGCCCAACACTTTGCCCCATTTCGACACCTTTTTGGGCGCCGACGCTATCGCGGACCCCGTCGACGACACCGCCGCCGCCGGTCGGACGCCCGTCGAACACGAAGCCTGCTGGTCCTCGCTCTGTTGCCGCAACACCAGCGGTAACACCTTCGGACGACCGTCCGACGGGTCCGCCACCGTCCCGGTGGACGGCCCTCCGGTGTCCGACTTGTTCTCGTCGGACGCCGTCGCGGCGCCCTGTTGCATGCCGAGCACCGTGCTCGGAGCCCTGTCCTTCCGGAACTTCGTGAATATCTTCCGGACCAGCTGGTCCCGTTGCTCGTCCAGTTGCGGCTCGTTTTTCCGTTTCTCGGCCAGCTCTTTTTCCCGGCGCACGTCCGCCACTTTTCGGAATATCAGCTGCGGAACATCGAAAACATAACGGACCCGTTACAATCGGCCACGTTCGAGAACGTCGCGACCGCTCCGATAACGACCGCGCTTACCCTATGCCTGAGATTGTACGTGAGTATGAGGTTCCGCGAAAACGAGTTCGCGAACGCTTGATAAAAGTCCAACACCTCCAGTAGCCTGTCCCTCTTGATGGTGTGCAAATCGCAGTAGGTCAGGGCACGGACGTTGGCCGCGGACTGTCCTAACGCCGTGTCTTTCCAAAACGAATCGCCGAATACGTCGCCTTTGCCTAGCGGAGTAATTAAATAATTAACGATAGATATTCGGACGATTTAACGTAATTAATCGATCGGTTATCGGTGTTTCGTGCGTGGTCACTAACACCGTTGTCGTTACGCTAAATACTACTCGTCCGTCCAAAAATTGTTTTTATTACTCTCTGCTGTAGGAATTCGCACTTTCGGAATCGTGGAAATCAAATCAGAGCGCATACCGACGACCGTATTATATAACAGCGTTGTCGATTGTAAATACTATTCGTAGTCATATACAGTGTGTTTTCGACGGGCCATGCGTTTCGTTAAAAACGATAAAATATCTCAACTTGGTTCGCGTTTCTACAATCGTCACGATTTATATGTATAAACGTTTTTTTTGCGTCTCAATTTGTATATCGAACGTTTTCCGAAATTACGGACGTCTAATTTAGTAAGCCGTTGGTCTCGATAAACGCGTAATATACGTCCGAATTCGGCGTTATATTTCGCTTTTGCGATATAAACGTGATTCGTTTAGACTTTTCGCGGTCAAAGCGAAAACAATATACTTCGAGCGTACATTTTGATTTCGGAATCGTCGACGTTCGATTTCCACGATTTAAACGCGCACAATCGAGCGTGTACGGAGAAACGGGGCATTTTTCGGGCCGTATCGATAATTTGACGGGACCGCGAGTATAGCGCGATCGAGAGGGATACGGGGATCGCTCACCTAAAATGGCTACCACTTCGTCGTCTTGGATAACTTCTAGCGAACCGGTGACAATGAAGCACAGCGAGTCGATCGATTCGCCGGTGTGGAAGAGCAGGTCACCCGGCGCCGAGTGGCTCATCGTGAAGTGCATGGCCAGGGCGCGTAAGCACCCGTCGCTGGCCAACCGGAACGCCGGATGCTCGTTGAACACTTTGCGGTTGAGATGTACACATATATCCGCCTTCATGTCCTTCGGACAATAGTTCAACACCTAAAGAACACAAAGCGGAAATGAAACCGTCCCCCGGCTTGACGTTACGTTGTAAATATTATATTAATCGCGATATGGCGAAATTGGGCGGTGCGAGGGGGAGGGGAGTGTGGCGAGGAGGAGGATTTCGGAACGAACCGTTTCGCCGTACAGATGCCAAATTGGTTGGGCGTCAGGCCATTTGGGCTTCGGTCCACGTCGATATACCAAAAATGACCGTCTACAGTGTGTGCCGAAATCGACGTCTGTATATACCGATATCATGCGCGTCGTATTTTCTACGTGGAAATGTTATTATCGAATAGTCGTATTTTGCCGACCGTTCTCGTTTGGCGTGAATATACCCGTCAAGGGAACTGACGTGAGTATGGTCGCAATATATCGGTAATCGTGTATCGTTCCAAACGGTTTAGCTGTCTCTCATTCCGCGAACATAACCGTCGGACGAATCGATCGATCCGATCGATTATTGTACCGCACGCGCTCTCCGCGCTTCGTTCCCGTCATTCATTCGTCTAACTCGAAACCGCGGTAACGTTTCCGACGTATATATCCACCCGTCTCACACGTATCCCGTACGACCACTCCGTCCTCCCTGCCCACCGGCGCCGCCCGATTACCGTCGCCCGTAAACGGGACGTTCCGAAATAATATTTCGTTCGACAATCTCCCGTACCAACAACCGTCGGTTTCGAAACGTAATCTCTGACGCGATCGTCCGAATATTTTCGTTAAATCGGACCGTTTCGCTACGTCGGCATTATCATATCAATGGTACGCGAGCGGCCGTCGGAGTGGTTTAGACCCGGCCCGGTTATTAATTCCAAATTAATCCTTGGGGCATATCAGCAACGAAATAGCCACCTCGCGCGTCCATTACCCGGAGGGACGCCATAAACGTAATAATTTATGTGAGCCGTACTTTATCCGTGTCCAAGCCCCTGGTCATTGCCCACGTGGACACTACGTAGTCCATGACCCGTTCGGACAGCGCTTTCGGCACTTCGTGCAGCTTCATGAACTCGCGGACGTTGTTCAGCATGTCGTGGTATTTGGCGGTGGCCGAAGTCATCTGCTGTATAATGGTGGTGACGTGACCGAAGATGGTCGCGTATAGCAGCGCTACGGGAGGGGGGAACACGCGCGATTACGTTAAACGATTGGCGGTTACGAATTATATATTATTATAAAAATCATAAGTCGCCGGTTGGGATACGATAACACTTACACGCAATGACCATCATGCAAATAGTGAAAATCTTCTCGTTGTCGGTCTCCGAGGCCACGTTCCCGAATCCCACGCTGGTCATACACGACATGGTGAAGTACAGGGCGGTCACGTACATGGTCTTCCTGGGAGGTCCGTGCACCAGCTCGGTGGAGTTGGCGTGCTCCGTCATTATGTACGAGTACGGGTACTGCGTGATGTTGGCCAACTTCCACAGCCACGAGTACTGATACCCGTTCTCGGCGTCCGATCGTCCTGCGAATCCGCCGCCGCGGCCCCGTGCCGTTATTGTTTTTTCCCGTACGCGACAATCGTTTATAATCAATCGGTAAATAATACTCACCGATGGAATACCAAATGCAGGCCAGCCAATGGGCCACCAGCATGTAAAAGCACAGCAACAGTATCAACATGGCGGCGCCGTACTCCAAGTACCGGTCCAATTTTCGGACCACCCGGCCGAGTCGCAGTAACCGGACCACTTTCAACGCGCTGAACAAACTGCCGATGCCCTACGAAACCAGCCGCCGCGTTTCATTATCCCGGCAGTCGCCGTTTTCGAAACGGACGAGCCCACGACGTTTGTGTACGCGTCCAGACGATATCGAAACGCGTCGTCGTTTCGTGTCGCCCGAACCGTAAACGACGACATTCCGACGTGTTTACCGTTCGCCCATTGTCGCCCTCGACGATGTATCCCAATATTCCAAACAATACGTTTAGACCGTTTTCCGTAAGGTTCGATTAGCGTCTTGTTTAGAATTTCGACGATCCCTTTCGGTTTGTGTACGGTATTTCGATCGTCGATTTCACGCGATCATCAATTCAGTTTATCACGCGTCGGCCGAACGGTTAAATTCCGCGAGATAATTTATTTTATAACGCGACGCGTAAATACGTAATTACGTAATTGAACCGACTGTAGACGGACTTAATTATTTGTATGAAATTGTTTGGAGAGAGATTGTCGCGCAATCGGCCAAAACAAGGGGATCGTAAGCGATATTTTCGAAAAATCCTAATAACCGACGGCGGCGGCGTAAAATCGTACGGGGGACGACGGAACGTTTCGCTCGAAACGGTTATGAACAGATGTGGCGAATGTGTTTTGAATAAAAACGGAGCGGACCGAATCCCCGAATCAGGTAGGAACGAATAAAATACTTAACGCGCGGGCCGCTGAGGCCGGAAAACTGGAGGCGTCGAGGGTACCGCCCACGTAAGTGTCACGTCCAGCCGTATCGGATTTCGGTAAAAAAATATTCGTTCGTTGTTCCACAACCCCCGGGGGGGGGGGTTCCGTTGTTCGACGATAATCAAATAACGTTTAGCGCGTCGAACGACGTTCGCCATTCGCCGTACGAAAGGAACGAAATTTAGCGCCGGACGAGAAAAACGCAATTTTTTCGTACGCGAACGCGACAAACGAACGCTCCTCAATCGTCGGTGGTATTTTCGTCGTCAGTCTCGTTTCCGTCGCGTTTGCCGTTCGCGGACGACGTTGTAATCGCGTCGCTTTTTGGCCGAAACAACGTAATCCTACACAAGTATTCAGATGTCGTGTCCCGCTGTTAACCGAACTTACCATAGAAATGGCTTGGTAGATAACGCCGCGCGGTATCGAAAGTGTTTTGTTAAACTGGTGTTCGGCGAAGTATCGTCTATATCGTTAAACGTAGACGATTCCGCCGCGTAATTTGTGAACGCGACAAAATTACGCCGCCGTTCCGTCCCACGTCGTTCGCCCGTTAATCGACACGTGTGTGTGTGTATATATATATTTCCCGTTTCGATCGAACTGTCCGCACACACCCCACCAGTTATCGCGGTACGCGCGCGATAAGAAATGAAACGGATTTCGTTCGTTTATAAACTTACCGAAATTAACGACGCTCGGAAACGAAATGTTTACAGTTCGCGTTTTTATAAATACAGTTTTTTATCGCCGATATTTAGCGTAAAACTCGAGCGCGGCGAAATCGCTAAAAATAACCGCGTGACGGTTTCGTTTCTTGGCGTATAAATAGATCGAAAACGTAAATAGGTAAACAATACGCGGAGATTCGATACTTTTTGGCTACTTTTTCGTTGTGCGTACTCGAAAAATTAACATTCGAATTCGCCGACTTCGGCTGTCACGTTTTACCGTACCGCGCGAACGTTACAGGAAAAACGCACGGAAAACGATTTTCGCCGTTGGCTTAACGGAAAATGTCGGCGTTCGAGCGGTACGACAACGTTACGATTTCGCTTAATACGTTCTCGTTTTTTGAAAATAAGTCACTTAAATAATTTTTTTTTTTTTTTGACACAATTCTCGCTTCGAAGGTTATTCGCAACGTCAAAAGATACGGAGCAAAATGTGTTCGTATATGTGTGTGCGCGTATGCACGCGCGAGTGCGAGGAAATCGGGATTTATGCTCTTTCGAAACTTGTCAAATGGTTAAAAAAGAAAATTATTTCGTGACACTGGCACGTATATGTATTATACGTATGTGGCGCGCTGCCATAATAACTCAAGAAAACATTTTGTGCGCGATGCGTGAAATCCTTTGTATTTTATCTTTGTTCAAAATCGGACTTACTGCCACGCTAACGTATACGTACGAATGTTGTCATATTATACGACAATATGATGCGTCGTAGTCTATTCGTACACACACACACACACACATATGTATGCGCATAAACGTGAATAATATTACACACGTCACTGTATAACGATATTAAAAAAAATATACGCGAAATACGAACGTGCTCCGTGTATAATCAAGGGTTTACGTAATCTTCACATAATTTTTGGCCGCGACTCTCGCGTCCCGATTAAAAAAAACGAATTGAAATAATATTTTTTACCGTTCCGCCATTCGTGACCGAGCGATCGCTACACGGAAAATGAGGGTATACATCCCCCCACCCCAACCGGGCGTTCCGTTTTCCCCGGGCGTGTTTAAAACGTGTCCCCGACACGAATTTCCGCCGTGCCACCGAACGAAACCGGCGTACCATTTCGTGCGCGTCCTTAGTATCCGGAAAATGGCGGAATTTCGTTACTTACGTATTATTGTTGTTATTTTATACGTGTAATAAGGACATTAGACGGTAAACATAAAGGAGCGTTGCATAACGAAGGCGCCCAGATTAAATTGTTTTCAGCGCGGCGCCGAACGAATCCGCAGACGCAGACGGCACGGACGCGAAACGTTAATAAAATAAATTGTACGACGGCCACGATAAAAACGAACGACGCAAAAAAAGAAGGATTTCGGAGACGATAATGCGGCCGAGCAAATACGGTTTGTTGTCTTACATTGATCATCGTAGGTCCGGCAAATAAATTCCTTCGGGACGACGATTTCGTTCCGTAAACAGTCTCGCTGGTCGACATTCCGCGTATTGTAACGACCGCATTGTTCTTTTCGTTTTTTTTTTTTTTTTTTTTTTTTTTCCTTCTTTCCCCCCCCCTC
>JAIPRN010001991.1:15255-36278 GCA_025469175.1 Geopemphigus sp. TES_GeoC_2020 | reverse complement strand
CATCGGGCACTGACCTTATGGTATCCCAAATTTTCTGATAAAATCTTATCAATAGTGGTTTTAGAAACATCTGGAACCATTTCACAAATTTTTCTAACCGTTAAACGCCAATCTTCGCGTACAAGTACTTTCACGCGTACAACGATCTCGTCGGAAATGGATGGACGCCCCCTGCCCGGCTCATCATGGACATTTGTTCGGCCCACCGAAAATTCTCTGCACTACTTCCTGACGTTTTTTATGTTCATAACATTTGAATCATATACAGAGGTCAATTGTCGATGAATTTCAATAGGTGAAGTCTCTTTGAAATTCAAAAATCGAATAACGGAACGTACTTCGCATTTGGCGGGAACGGGAATCATCTCCATCGCAGATAACTGCTGTGCAAAGACTAAGCGTAGTAGTGAGGTCCACCGGGTAGGGAATTCTGGATAAGATAACAAGGAATACGACAGTATTACCGGATTCTGCTTAACACTGTGGGTTCAAAAATGGCAGCGTTGGAGACCTTATTTTACGGACACCCTTCGTACAAAATACAATTGATATAACAACTTAGCGATCAAATAGGTTATATTCCATTTATTAAAATAACAAATGAATAAAGTAAAATAAATCATAAGCGGGTAAAATTCATAATTAGACGTTTATATTTAAAATATAATATAATAAGTATAAATTGTAATTTAATATACATATTTTTGTATTTACATAAAATATTTTGATTTCTAAATTTCCAAGTTTTCACAAATTATTTGAAAATAATTCGTAAGGTTAAATCAGTAACCAAATTTTCTTTTTGAATCAAACATTAACTAATTAAGAATATTAATAAAAAAACTGCAGCTGTCATTATGCGCTATTATGATATTTTGTTTTATCGTGCATTTATATGTAATTGAACGTAAATATGCAAGTTGCAAATGTGAAAAATGAATATTTTTTAAGTAAATACAGTACATATAACAATTCATAGTATACTTTTAACAGCAAAAGTGATTTATATAATTTTAAATTTAAGAGTATCCTATGGAGAAGCATTTCTAATTGACATAAAAAATAATCATAACTTCCCCATAAATTAAAAATGTTTCCATGACACAAATTACTTGGTAACTAAATTATAATAAAATCGAAAAATAAGGATATATAAATAGTGACCCCAAGTATTTCAAATATTCTCTTAAAATTAAGTCATGGTTTTTAATGTATTAATAATTTATTTATGTCAGTGCTTAAAAATTAAATCCTCCTACCGTACACTACAATTTTAATATATTTTCGGTTACTAAATATTAAATTGTTCAAACAATTTCAATATCGATTAAAAATGTAAATATTTTAACTAAATATAATATTTGAATAATAATGAATTTTTTATTTTTTATTATTTACAAAATTGTTAAAACAATGATGTATTATCATCTCCAATATAAAAATTTACAATAATTTTAATAATAAAAAAAAATAGTTTGTTTTTAAATTATTTCCAAAATAAAAACAATATATTTTGAATTTACAATTTAAATAATAATTATTCAAAAATATTTATTTTTAAAATATGCCTAATAAGTTCTTATTAAATATTAAACAAGACAAGTATAATTTGAAGTTGTCCTCATACATATGACGTTTAGATATTTAAAAGTAAATTATAATATAGTCGAGAAACAATATTATTTATTATATATTTATTCAAACAATAAGAAACCTATAGTATATGACAAAGAGATAAAGGCACGGCATTAAATAAAAATTGTGTAAATAAGGCATGGAACCGGTTATTGTTATTACGTTTATTTATATATTTTATGTAATGATAAACTTCAGGTTATACCAAAATTATAGCTATTTTACCTAATTTTCTTGATTATAAATTAATAAATAATGATTTATCAATAAATTGCTTGGGTTTTGTTATGACATAATCGTAAAGACGGTCACTTTCATTGTGTATTTACCGATAGTATTTTCAAAATATCTATATGTAATACATATATTTTATAAAAATAAACTTATTTTATTTTATTGGTGTAATTTTGATGGTATTGTTATTAATTATTAGATAAATTAAAATGGATAGGGCAAAACTATTTTCAAAATGATGAACAGGGAAAAATTACGACATTTAAGGAATTTACTTTCAAATCATAAAATATAGCGTCGACTTAAGAAACGTCCCACGAGTATCGATAATTTTGTTAAACTTGCCGAAAATTACATTTAAAAAAGTTACAGGTCTACCTCAAATATGAATTGGTCGTGAAAAAAGATTAATTTTAAGAGTTGCATCCAATACTGCTGTCTGTATTGTCGATCAATCTAATGTGAAAACTGTTATTTGTAACATACGTTAATGGTCATTCGTAAATAGCTATTAAGAAAACCACCACCGAATGAACGTAATAAAACGCAAATTAAAATTTATTAGATCCAAAATGAATTTTGCAAAAAATGGAGAAATATAACCTTTTCAAACAAAACAAAATATAATTTGGTTGGTTCTGAAGAATATTTGTATTATTGTCACAGTTTAAAAGAGAATGAACGTATAATCTCAAAATGTCAAATTGGAGAATTTGTAATGATTTGTTGTGTAATTGGTTATCTGGGACAAAGTGAAAATGTTTTTAAGATGGTAGAATAAATGCTTTGAAGTATAGAGATCTCTTAACAAATCAAAAATTATGTTTTTAGTAAATCACAGAAACACATTTTATATTTCAGGAGAATAATGCTCCAATCCATACCGCTCGTATCATACAATTATGGTTTCAAACAAATTCTGTACTAATAATAGATTGGCCTGCATGATCTCCAGATCTAAATATTAATGAACATTTTTGAGGAGTACTCATTAAAGAAGTTTATAAGATGTCAAATAATATTCTTCAGTTTACGAGCTGAAACAATCAATTTTAGATGCTTGATCGCAAATTTCACAAGATGTTATAAAAAAGCTTTATGACACAATTTGAAATATAATTTTTGTCATTATTCGTGTTAACGAAAGTTTACTAGATATTACAATATACAAATTATTATTTTAATTTGATCAAAATAAAGATACTTTTTTATAATTTTATTGCAAAAATATGTTATTAAAATTATTTTATTATTATTGTAGTTATATAAAACTTTAAATTAAATTATAAAGTAAAAATAATATATGAATCGAAGTATTAATTTTAATTTTAATTTATATATAATTTTTATACACTTTTGAAGTGAATTTATAACTACAAAAATGCAAGCGCCTTTATCATTTTATCGCGTATTGTAAGTACTTAAATTTTACATACACTTTAACCTTTATATTGCAGTGATTATTTGATATCTATTACACATTGTGTACATAAGTATTTGCAAACAATAATTTTCAATATTTGTAATTTATTATTATAATATACCTTAACATATATTAAATAAATTATATATAATAAAATAATGCATTTGTAATAATAGTAATACAGAATAATATTTATATATAGAACTGATAAACTGCTATCTATTTCTTTTCAATAATTTATGTTGTTTATTTTTGTTTATTATTTATGAAACCATAAAATTCGTAACTATAAAAGTTCCTAGAGTATAGCTAGTATAGTTTTATAAATAATAATTAATTTCCATATATATTCGATATATTCATATTAGTATATAAATACAGGTACTAATCTAATTATTAATTATTATTAATAAACGAAACATTAATTCAAACTATATGGATAGTGAGTATTGTGTTTACATGGAGATTTGTGGCAGTTAACTAAGAAAGTTATTTTAATATAAATAATAAAAATCAAATATTCGGATTATTTAGATTTTTTGAATTTGTTTGACCTTGAGAAGGAAGTTCTATCATATACTTATAATAATTAAAATTATAGTCGCGGATTTCGAGTTAAGAGAACTTCTGCCGACATACTATACATTTGGAAGAAAATATAACTATATAATGAAGAAATTAACAAATCTATAAAATTTACATAAATAATAAAAATAATAATGATGAATATACTGTTTTCTATCATTAATGTGTTAATACAGACTATATTTCCCAAGAGTACATGATTAATTAAATTTCATACAAATAGATAAATACTTCGAAATTATTTTTGATTTATAAATATAACATTTTATCAAATTACGGACGTATACCTCAAACGACTTAACAGTATAAAACATTATTATAGTGTATATACAAAATTTATTTAATACAAATGAAAAATATTTTTTTATGTTTAAAAAGAAATTTTGGAGTTTCCCCATTACATTTCGACTTATATTTTATTTTAATCGCATTTTATAACTTTTATTTGTTTGTTTATGAACATTTTTAATACATTTTGCATCATAGTCAACTGAAGAGCCACTGTCAATATGGTTTCAAAAAATTTGAAAACACGAAATACTTTTGAATTATACTATTTTTTAAAATGATAATAAAAAATAATTTTTATATTAATTTGTAATTTTAGAGCTTTATAGTTATTCAACTTTTTTCAAACAAAAATATTAAAGTAAAAAATAGACCAAATTTCATTAGTAAATATTAACCGTGGATCAGTTGACCTGAACTACCTTCTAAATCTGCATTTGTGAAATTATGTAAAGTACATATAAATAGAACAAAATATTAAATAATTAAATAGGATAAACATTTTAAATTTTATAGATGAATCCCAAGTAGAGATGTAGTTATAAACGTATAATGTATATTGTCGATTTTAACCTTAATTGTAGAAAAACATATTACACAACTATTTATTAAGTACTATACAATAATTACAAGTAGAATTTGTGAAATAAAAAATTACTTTCTATGTGGACTATTCCAAAACCATTTAGCAAATTTCTATTTACAGAAAATATAAGTTTATATACATACAGAATTTTTTTTATTGGAAAAATAATTATAAAATAACAAATATTTTAATTATTTTAGCTATATAAAAATAGTCAGATGACAGATATCAATTGTTCGCTAATCTAGTAAGTAGAGTATAAGCATAATTTTAGATACATTTCAAAGTAAGAGTAAATTAAATCGTGACATAATTATAAATATATTTTGCAATTTTATAAATAAAATAACTTTAAATTTGTATACGTTTAGTTGAATATTTTTTTGTGAAATCTCTTTGGTCCTGTGTAATCATAATTCTTATCAAAGCTCCACCCCATGTCACCAGTGTCACTTTTTTGCCTTTCAGCCTTTAACTAAATATTAAAATCAAATATTATTTTTCATACTTAATATAATTCGTATATATTAGGTTCAATATTTAAAAAATGATATTACTGAATATCACTATTCACTGTATAATAATGCATGAGAATTTTTATTTATTATTTTACTATACATGTTAATTTTCTTTGAACAATTGTAATATCAATCATGTATATTATTATTAAGAAATAAAGATACATTGAAAAGTATTCATTCTATGTTAAAGGAGTAATTCCCCTAATAGTCAAATGCAAACTACAAATGGATACAAATATCGGGGTTCTCGAGAATGCTGTCATACAGGTGGTGGTCGAGAATGTTACAGGAGATATGATTGTAGTGTCATACACTGCCATAAATGGGTCTGTTTACCAAGGCATATTGCTAAACAATACCAAAAGGTAGGAAATAATTTATGAAAACTAAAAATTTATATACTTTTTTACGAACTTAACTTTCAGACGTTTTCCATGTGGAAGTGTTCCTTTGATAAAACCTGTATTATCGCCCAAAAATTTAAAGACTGAATCTGATAATGACGTTTTATATGCTGTAAGTCAACGTTTCACCTATTTTCAAAACAACCCAAACACATTTAAAAAAATTCCCAATAAAACCAAAAAAGTGAGAAAACCCATGACTGTCCGTTTGCGCCCCCGCCAGGTTTTATGTTCCAAATGTAAATCAATTTGTACAGAAAATTCAAATAATGTTGAAAATTCCAAAGATCCTGTCAAAAATGGGAATAATTCAATTATTGAAAATAATGGAGAAAAAAGATTATTAAGAAGTCATGGTCCTGTTCCTGACTTTTGTATGAAACCTTCAGATTCTGTATCTGAAGTAAAATCAATGTGCCGTACACTGATACCTAAACTTGTTAAACTTAAATCTAGAGATATAACAGAGGCACTTAATAATTATTCAACATTCACTGGGCTTGATGAATGGGTAGATAACAAAAAAGACTGTGAAGATGACTGTGATATTCAAGATAATGATGATGAAAAAATGGTGTTAAGAAAAAAACCAAGTATTGGATCAATGGAAGATTTATGGGATGAAAGTGCATTTGAAGAAACCAAAAAAACACCAATCATAAAAATAACATTTGGATCTCAAGGAGAAGGTACAGTTATGGAAATACCTTCTCGTCAAGCTGATGGAGAGAGTGAACCTAATAAACTGTTACGTAAAAGAGTAAAACGTAGAAGACAGGATGGAGAAAAAAGAAAAAAACATAAGAAAAGGCATAAAGAACACGAGAATGATTTAGATATGAATAATTATTCTGTAAATTTAAATAATTTAAATTCTAAAGAAAGATATCATGAGACAAAAGAAATCCATAATTCTGAATCAAGTAATAATATAAATGGTGAACACTCTGATGATGATATTGAATCAAATAGTTCACCTGAACTTGTAATGATACCTCAAACAGAATCTAATTCTAATTCCTTTTTTGTGTTAAAATCTGGTAAAATTTTACATGAAGGTGACATTGTATGGGGAAAAGTTAAAGGATTTCCTTGGTGGCCAGCAAAAGTATGTATTTCAATTTATTTATTTCTATAAATTTATAAGTTTTAAATTAATAATTTTCGGTGTTAAGGTGTCAAATTTCACTACCAGTAATGGTGAAGAACATGGATCATTTGTTAATGTCACTTGGTTCGGTTCTTCTACTACGTCTTTTCTAAATTGTGATCAGATTAATCCATTTTTAGATTTTTATAAGGTAAAAATGTAACAATTTAAAATTATTTAAATGTTATAAATAAAGTAATTTAATTGCACAATATTATATTCAAATTGATATATGTATACTATGTATTTTGGTTAATACATTGTTGATATGTTTTACTATATATAGAGTAGTACAAAAAATATAAACTATTTAAAATAGTACTATATAAAAATTGATTTTTATATCTCGCACATACACACATTTAGTATATATATATATAGTTTACATTTATTAAATGTTTTATTTATATAATTGGTCATTTTTTGAATTTTTGAATTTAGAATAATAATTTTTGCAATAATAAATTTACTATTTTTATTTCTTATTTCAACATTTATTGTTATCAATTTAAAATTGTTATTATTTTCTACTTATATTACAAATATTTTAATACATAAATGTTGAACATTAAACAAATAGTGTTATATTTTAAAGTATTGTAAGTTTAGAATAATGAAGTAGTCAACAAGTAATTGTATAAGTAATAGTAATTACATGTTTTTTGATTTTTTTAATTTTTAAAACAAAATATTAATAATTATTAAACAAATTCAAAACCAGTGTATTTTTATTATATAAGTATTGATTTATTTGGAAACATTGGTAAATTAGACAATTTATATTGTTATAGATATTTTACTACTTAATTTTTTAATTAATTAAAAATAGAAGTTATCTTTTAAAACATTTATTTTTGAACCCAAAAGATAAAATAATTTTGTCTTTTAGGTATTGATTTATTATTACACTATCATATATATATATATAGATATGATAATGCGTGTATATATAACATATATATTTTGAATTATTATATATTTATATTAATAATTAATTTTGTAGTCTCGATTCAACAAACACAAGAAAACTAGTAATTATAAAGAAGCAATCAAACAAGCAATGGCTGAAGCAAAACAACAACAAAGTACAATCAATCAAAATGACAGTTGATAAATGTGAGTTAATAGTATTATACTGTTTTACATCATATCAAATTTATGTTATACATAAATTGTATAATTTAAATAATTTTTGTTTTAAGATTTTATTTTTAACTTGTCAATTTTTGTACAGGTTTTGTATCAAAAAAGAAAGGTTCGAGAATTCTTAGTAAACATTATTTATATTAGATTATAAAAGACTTAGTTGATAAAATATTGTTTTAATTATTAAAAAGTTCCTTATCGGATATATCTATTTAAATTTATTCAAAATATTTTATCGTTTAAACTAAATTATAAAAAAATTATAATTCGTGAAAGTATCTTATTTAAATATAAGTAATTATTTTAGTTATTAAATTTTTTTGCGATCATATTATTTAAAAAAAACCGTGTTTAGAATAAAACTACAAATTATGGAGGACCAATATTATTATTTTGTTTATGTTAAATTATAATTTATTAATATTCTTTCAAATATGAAATTATCTTAACATTTATTTTAATAAATATAATTATAAAAGAAATAATATTATACATTCATATTAATATGTATGTATTTACTTAATTTAAATATTGATAACTATTCTTGACAACACAAAATCTATAATAATCCCAATAATTATAATATATTTAAATATAAAAATACACTTATTATTTGTTAATTATATGTATTTTTTGAACCTATAAAATACTTAATTTAGATTAAAAATAATATATATTTTCATTAATTTTAATCCCTAAAAAAAAACAAGTACTTTACAATGAAGTAATACTATACATTTTTAAATACTGTGATTTGTAAGCTTGGCAGATAATTTAAATAAGGTAAAGGCTGTTTTTGTATGTTTTATATAAGATTCTTTATTTACAACATAACATCTATCGTACATTTGTAAACATAATTTTTAATAATTTATTAAATAACACGTATGTTTAATATACAAACTACAGAGTCATCATTTTATAACTTTGTATATTTATTTATTTAATAACTATGTTTTATTAAGCTTAATTATTACCTTTTTTTAAAAATCTTAAAGATTAAACAAGTGTTATAATTTACCTAATATATAGTAAATCTATTTATTAATTATAAAATACATATTTCACATTAAAATTCAATATTATTAATACTTCATTTTAAAAACATACTTAAAATGCATATTAAGTATATGTGTATAATTGATTTATAAGCCTTTACCTTGTGATCATTTCTTTCTGAGATTGAGCTTTAATATTTATTAAAACCTAAAAATGATAGTTTAGAAAAAAATTCCGAATTTATTTAAGAATTATTTATATGAAGAATTGTAATTTTATTATTATTCTTTATGCAAATTAATAATGACATACAAAATAAATTTTAACTATCCCAAATATATGTATATGATTTTATTAATATTTATGATTCAATAGTATTTAAGTATATCTTGAATTAATAAATATTATGTATTAAATTGATTGTCCCATTACATTTGTACATTAGTAGTTGTCACAATAACTGGAGCACTTTTTATATTTTAAATTTTAGCATTTTGTGTTTTTATACAACCATTTGTTTTTTTGTTTTTAAATGACTGCATATTTACTATTGTATTCTAAATATAATTTATCAACTAGATTCTTTTCATATTATAATATGAGGAATTAAGTAATTAAGTTGTGTATTAAATATACATAATTTAAATATCAGGTTTATTATTATTAAGTACAGTTCGAAGAACTAATTGTTTTTAGGGGGAAAATTCACTAATATTTTGGTATTATATATTTTTAAATTAAATTTTTTGAATGTTCAGGAAACATTTAATAATTAGTTTATACTAGATAATAAATCAAAAATGTTCATAGCAATTATTGTTACAAATTACAATTCTTTATAAATGTAATAAAAAGAAAGTACGTATATTAGGTATACCAAAGAGTGAACAATGCTAAAAAAATCAAAGTTGTCATCTCAGTTACCATTTATTGTACATTTCACATTATTCTCATTATAATTTTGGTGAATGTTTTTTAATGTGTAGAATATTTATTTATCAGCTATTTTACATATATTTGTTATTATATAATTTATTATGATTTTTAATTATTAATATATAAATAATTGATTAGTCGCCATTTAATGAATTATTAAATTTACATGCTTATAATCTTGTCATACTCTAATAATCATTTATAATTGGGTAATTATTTTTATGGGTAATGGGTTGGTTATATGAATGTAACAAAACTTATTTTTTATACTAAATATTATGTTTTTATTTATGTAGCTTATTTGTTTTATGTTAAAAGTTTTTGCTATAGCGAAATTGATTTTAGAAACCAAAGAAATTATAATGTTTGATGTTGTAAAAAAAATAATTAATGTAATTACATTTTAAAAAATATATTGTTTTATATTCTTTGTAGTTATTTGAATAATGTACAATAAAATTGATTGTTGTGTACATTTTTAAAATATTGTTTTCATTTATAAAGTTAATAAATAATTAAATTATTATAAAACTAACAAAAATAGTATGGAAATTTAATGTAATTGATTTTTTCTACAATTTTAGTTAAACTTTCATACTGAAAGAAATTATTAAAACGTTTTCAAAAATATGAATTATAATTTAATATTTTGTAAATGATAATTTCTCAAACCAATGTGTATAATAATAATATATTCAAGATTTTTTTCGTTACCAAAAATATATTGATGATCAGTCAGTTAAATTGTTTTTGCTCAAAAAATATGTTTAATTTTGTATACAATACTTATATAATTTACATAAAGGTGTTTATTATATTTTGAATTTATAATAAATGTCATGATTCATAAATAATGAAATTTTGTTTAAAATTAATACTCCAACACGTTTTAAAGTTTTTGATATTACGTTAAAATTGCCAAATGTATAAAAATTCCATTTTTTATAATTTTTATGTACAATGACTGTATGTATATATTTATATATACTTGGTTTGTTTATTGTATTTAAAATGTTGATTTTTCAGTTCAAATATATTTAATAATAAATTGTGTTAATTAGATAACATATTGATAATAATTTATTGATATCTAAACAAGTACTTTATCCTATCATAAAATATAATGTCGTATTACATTGTTTTTATTGTTAAACAAAATTAATTTAATCGAATATTGTATAAAAACAGTTGTTAGGTGCATGTTGATTTTTATTTCTTTGATAAATGTAATACTTATGTATTATAGTTATATATTTATCAGATTAGTTTTTTGTTTAATTCTTTACTTATATCTATAGTTTAAATAAGATATATTTATAATGACTAATTATAAAAAAAAATAAGTAACTAAATTGATAAATACCCATTTTACTTTTTATTTAATTATGATTATACAAAGGTATTCAGTTTATAAAGTTTGGATGGTTAATGGTATGGCATTATGACGTTTTTAGAATTTAAAATTTAAACATATCCTCGACCTGTTAAATAGGGAATCTGAAAATGCGTATATTGTGGCTCAGTAATATTAAAATTTGCAATAAAATAATTTTTAATGCTGTAATCCACTAATATTATCTAGGAACTTCTATATGAAAATTAAAATTCTATTAAAATAGTAACACATTTAAAAAGGAAAAGTAGATATATTAACAGGTTTTCAATTTATAAATAATAAATAACTATAATATTTTGGAAATAAATCTGATCGATGGTTAGAGAACAAAATGAGGAAAAATGGCTCTTATTTTGCATAATTTTTTAAAAAACTAAATAAAGTATTTCGTATAAAATATTTTTCAAATTATGTAAGTAAAATTATACAACTATATTTGTAAGAAACAATTACGAAAATACTTATATAGATTTTTTTTAAAACTCGCGTTGAATATAATACATATAATCAGAATAAGAACCGTTTATATATTTAAAGATAAATTTTTAAGTTGTTGAAATTATTTTATAATTATTGAGTTTTACTGTAATTAGGACTTTGTTGTTTGATACTTTAATAACTAATGTAATATACACTGTAGTTATTGAGGCAAAGAATAGAAGTAAAAACTAATATGCTAAAATATATTTTATTAATAATAATAAACTAAATATTATTTTGGGTCATAATCATATTATCCATAGTTATCGTTATATAGCTTAATTGATGGTTATCGATTACGTGTAACCACGCGAAGGTATTATTAGATTATAAGTCGAATCCACTAAAATTTGATTTAAACTTGAATGTTTTAATCACATTTTGTTCGTTTTAGAATAAGCTATGTCAACACTGGCGTATATTATAATTATTATATACAGTATATTATCGAGCAATTCATCCGTGATATTCGTTTACCGGACATTAAAAAAATAGTACATCCATAAGTATATTACTATAATAATATAGCGTTAAAGTGAGTCGCGGTCTGCGAAGGATATCGCGATTTTCAATTACCAAAGTAATTATAAACGTGTCGATGGCGTTCGTTACAACACACCAAACGTAATACGAATGCGTAACAATTTTGTTTGTTCACCCGTTAATTTACGTTTAGTCAAGTCCCAACAAATAATTGTAATAACAAAATCAAAGACGGACGAGGAGAGAACTGAGAGGGGATACACATAAGCATTGTCTAGTGACAACAGCCTTCCTTCAACTGTCATGGGTTTCAGTCGCGTGCGCGAGCGACCTTTCAAAGTTTTTTCTGTAGGGTTGTGACGATGATTTCCTCCCCTCGCCAGGCGTAATCGGACATGCGCACCGCTTCGGTGTAAGTCACTTTTTACACATACAGACACACACACCCTCTAGACCAAATGTTGACGAGCGCGCACCACCACCACCCCTATCACAACCACCGGCGTCGTATTCGCGAAATGAAAACAATGTAATACATTAATATTGATATTAGGATCGTATCGTAAAAACCCCTCGTCGACGAAACTCTGGGGCTCGGTAGTGTGGTGCATAGTATTGTCAACGTCGTTTATGAAAAAACGGTCACCTATGTAAATATATTTATATATAGCGAAACAGGGTAGTTTTTCGGTTAATCGTATTCGTTATCGTGTACAATGCGAATACGATGTACACGATTGTAGCGTTATTGTCGGTCGACAAATCGGGCAGATATACGTCTGTAGGTATTTTTAGTACGTAGCTAAATCGAATATCCGAGTAAAACTCGCCGCCACGAAATTGATATAGAAGAGAAGCAAACTATGCGAACGGTATGCGACGGCGGGATGGCGATTCACGAGCCGGTCAGAATAATTGTGCCGACAGCGATCGGGTTTTGTCGTCGCCGAAGAAATTAATAAAATTCGACAAGTAGAGCTGTGTGCCTACCTCGGTGGCGAAATTCGCAGCGTTCAGCAACCACGACGGTACTATTTCTATTTAATTTACTTACGTACATCGACTATTATACGTTTACCGCCATGGAAATGTTTGTTTTATTAATTTTACGTTTCGCGAGACGTTTTAAAAATAATTTTTGAATACGCTATTTCGAAAAATAATAATTTTTTTTTCTTTTGTTTAACACATGACGATGACGACGAATCGATCAATGCAGTATGGCTAATTTAACATTTCAGTTTTAGGACAAATTAATTTGGTTCAATGATGAAAACTCGAGTTCGTTTGGTGCTGCTTCTTTTCAGCGGCGCTCTTATTTTATTTGTAATACTTTTCGTGTTCGATGAAAAGACCAATGGTAGAAACGTCAAAGTTTGTTTTACCATTAACCATTAACTTCCATACACGAACACGAGGAATAATAATAATTTGTTACGTTTATTATTTGTTTTTAGGACAACAAGTATTCTACTCAGAAACTAAAATCACCAACCAATTACAAGTCTGTGAAACAGCAATATATAATACATCCACCACATGTAGAACGTACATTACCCAATCGAAGTGGAATCATGCCTAAAGACGCTGTTTGGCAAAAAGTTCATTTAACAAAGTATTATAATTTCACGTTTATATTTTACTTTCAGTATATTGACCGATGTATTTCAATTGATTATAGATACAAATTTTTTATTTATTCGGCGTACTTGGATAGAAGAATTACATCTGTTGGACCATTGATACGAATAATTGGTGCTACCAAAACTCGGAAACCAGATATAGTGTGGTGCAGATTATGGTACACAAATAGCTCCAAAACTGTTTCAGCATTTGTGAAACCGATCCGTGAAAATTGGAATCTCAAGTATAGTGCAGTATTTGTGTTGTGCAAACTACCACCTGATAGAAACGTTCCATTAAGTATATCGATTGTGTCTCACATTAAAGATCCAATTACTAATGAAGTATTAATTCAAATGCCAAAATCATCTAGTCAATTCAAAACTGATATAGAAATTTGTGTTAAACCATTACATTATTATTACGATCGAGTAATTATATATCAGTTACAACTATTCATGTTATACATTTTACGCGATTTTGTTTTATTTTAGGCGATACAACTTATGGAATTTGTTGAACTTAATTATTTACTTGGGATTGGACATTTTACATTTTATAAAAATACTATCGGACCAAATGTTGGATGTGTTTTGGATCGTTATGAAAAAGATAAATTAGTATCAGTTTTACCCTGGAAATTAGATATGGTATCTAAACAAGAAATAAGAACAGAAGGAATGTTTGCTGCACTTAATGATTGCTTATACAGAAATATGTACAAATCAAAATATGTGGCTTTTTTAGACATTGATGAAATAATTGTCCCTAGACAAAATAACACTTTAATTCAATTAATTAAGTATGTTTAATTGAATTTTGATATTCGTGTTTAAAATAAAATGCGTATTATTTGTTTTTAGTTGGTTAAATATTTATCAAACGCCAGCTGCTTATTCATTTCGAAATGCATTCTTTTATATGCAATGGGCTGATGATGACACATTACCATTAGATAAGAATCCATTTCATTCAAATATTGTCGTATTGCGTAAGACACGTCGTAAGACCAAGTTACATCCACATAAACAACGTTCAAAATACATTTGTGATCCACGACGAATAGTAGAAGTTGGAAATCATTTTATTTGGGAATTTTTAAATCCTGGTGATGGAACGTTTTATTTTACACCAGAACGTGCAATACTTCATCATTATAGAGTTTGTGAGTATGGTGGAAATGATTGTGTCACTGCAGACTCTACAGTAGATCGTACTGTGTACAAGTACAGAAACAAATTAGTTGACAGAATAACAAACACTTTGGGCAATTTAGATACAAATTGTTTAATAGAGGCTCAAGCAAACACTAATGAAACACTGTACTTCTCAAATTAATTTCTTGATAATATTTAATTTTCATAAAGTGTGCTTCCATTAATTTAATAAATAAATAAAGTTATTTTGAACAGGGTGAACTAAACCTTTTGAAATATGTATGAGGTATATTATAGTGTTTTTGATTAGATATTCTTGTTGTACTCCGTGAAAAATTTATTCAATTTGACTGATGTCAATATTTGTACAGACATGTAGTACCAGGGTAATTTTGGTGCACTTGAAATTGAAAATTGTTATTTGTGTTATATAATATACATGTCATTTATGGGTCAATAGTAAACAACTAGAAAAATAAATATTAAATATTTATATTAAACAATATTGTTTTTCAAAACCCTTCAAATATTTCTCCAATTAATATTAAATAAAATGATAATTATTTTTAATCATATAACTAGAATTATTGGTTACATATACAATATTTAAATCATTAATTATCGAGTATTTATTTTAAAAAAGTAATTTTTAAATATATTTTTCAAAAATGATTAACAAAAAGATATATTATAAACTTAAAGTAAACAAAATGATTTAAACCGAAATAGATAGTATACACAATATTAAAAAAGGAAGTAATATTACAAGTGTTATCAAAGATAACCTATAAACTTAGGGTATTAATACGTTATAATTCTTCAATGTTTTCCTTCAAAGTACAAATATCAATAACGTCACAAGCGATGAGAGGATTACTTTTGGTACATTTGTTCATGTATACAGCTGTTTGTTCTAAAGAATATTTATCAAATGCTTCGTCACTATTTTTTGCTAATAGTACTTTATTAATATCTTCAGCAATTTTTAATGATATTAGTTGTTTGAAATTAGTTTTCAAAAAATTTAAAATATCAGTTTTTACATCTGATGCACGGCAAACAAAGTTCAATAAAAATAACCCATGTTCTCCAATTAAACTTTTAACATTGTTTAATGTATCTTGTGTTAAAAAAGCTTTGGGTGGTCCACTTAAACCTAATGTTGGATCTTTAACATCTATATCGTACACTATAGCATCATATTTATCACCATTTTTAACAGCATTACAGAGGTATTCGAGGCCGTCACAAACTTTTATTTCTAATCGACTATTCTCAATTAATCCAAAAGCCTTTTTGGCTATTTTGTATACAGCTAAATCTATTTCTAAAGAAATAACATTTACATTCGTATAGGAAGTTATCAACAAATTAGTAAGTACGCCTCCACCCAAACCTATTAATAGAATCCTGGGTTGTTTGTTTAACTGACTTGCAATAATACCTACACCAAGTCCCAAATACAATATGTAATCGCTGTGGAAATGAGAATAATCTATTTTGATATCACCGTTTTTAGTCAGTAATTTTGCTTCTGATTGAATAATATGAGGCATATTAAGGAATATTAAACGTCTAAAAGTTTCTTGATTATGTCCTGTTACTTCTTCTATTACAAACTTTCCAGATTGTTCACTTTCACTTTCCATAATAATTTTTCTATTTCCAAGTTGTTCCTCTAATGATAAAAATAATATGGTTTCTCCGCGTTTTATAACACCTTGAGGTGCTATTTTTGACATAAGTCTCGATAATTCTTGTTGAACTTGTTTTAAATTTTTGTAAACTTGTCCTCGATGCATACTAATAATAGCTAAACGGTCAACATTACAATTCCGTCGTAATATATCTTGACCTTCTTCATTGCTGAATAACCATTCGTGTTCTCGACCATGCGGAACAATAAATGCAGAAAATGTCATTTTATTTGGATTAATTTTTAAAGAATTTTCAACAACGATAATTGTGTAACGAGGTTTTTTTGTTTTAGAACAATTAATTACAAATTTCAAATTTGACATATCTTCCATTTGACATTTAGTGAGATCAAAACAGATTGAAACAGATTTCTGCGTATCAATAACTATTTCTAACAGATCATCTACGGAATCTAATCTTTCATTTGTAAGTCCATCTGGATTCCATTCCAACACTGGTTTTGCTGTGGGTATTTTATTTACTTTAGTGCAAACAACCATAAATACTGGTTGGCCGTTAAAATCTGGCGAGTCTTCGACTTCTGTACATTGACACACACGAATTATCCAACCACTTTCACAGAAATAAGATAATATAAACTTTGCAATATGATACTGGAGAAGGGAAATACAAATATAACGTCCACCAAACTTCAATATCCTTTTAATTTCGTTAAACATACCCATTGCACGAGCAAGTGATTCTGTTTCTCCATCAGGCATCAAAGCGTCCAATGTCCCTTTGTCAATAACAACACTAAACTTCTCATCTGGATATTCAGTATTTAATATATCTTTAATTTCATAAACTAGGTCCGGATATTGACTCTTATGTTTCTTATTCATATTGGTAATTACCACTTCGCTATTATCGACACTGGTCATGTTGATGAATCCATCAGCATATAGGTTTAAACTAAGGTTAGAGTTTCCGCATCCCGACATTAATATAATGTCTTTAGTACTAATGTATTTAGTTAGTAAACGTTTTAAATTTGCATAGTTACCGTACCATTCGAATGTAGCTACACGCTTTGTAAAGAATGAGTCCCAATACTCTGTCGTACTGAAATCGCTGTTCTTCTCAGGCACCAAGTTCATTTTGGATCGTGTCTCGAACAAAACTAAATCTTATTAATAATTAATAACAATAAATTGTAAAACAACATTTACATTGGTAATATATACGTTTAATCTGTCGGAAGATTGTGGTGTGATGCGTGGTGTGATGAGAAAAACGGTAAACAAGCACTAAGCGGCAATTTTCGAGATAACACTGTTTCCTTTAAATTAATGATAAGATAACTCCCAGGATTATCAATTATCAGTCAAGTCAAGGCCGCCACACAGAACAAATTGTAGTTTTTACTTTGCAGTGTCATAATGAAATCAAATTAAAGATTTGTTTTCTAAATTAGCAAATTGTATATATAAGTATAGTATAGGATTGTGATAGATTTTACTTTTTTATTCAATTAATAATAGTAAAACAATATTTGAATATTATAATGTGTATTGTTATAATTCCAAACGTCAATGAAAAGTGAATTGAATGTGATTTTATGGAAGATCAAAGGATAAAATTAAAAGGTATAATAAAAAATACTATTAAAAAAGTATAAATTTATATTAATTACAATTATACGATATAATTGAATAATACAATTTACAAGGTAAAAGAAAATCGTTGAATCAAATTATTAGCTCTTAGTAGTTTAATATATGGTTTCTTTTTGAAAATTAAAAATATAAAATACTGTAAAAGAATGTGTAATATTAATATCATTATTTTTAATAATCAACAACTTGTTTTAAACTTTAAGTTTAAAATGTACAGAATAGATTAGTGCATTTTTAGAATATTTTGATTTCAGTATATTCAATTGTACATGTTTGATTGAATTTTAATTTTGAATCACTCTTGAATGAATAAATAATTTATAAAAGTCAAAAACTGTTATAAATTTGAATACTTTTTGTTTCAAAAATATAAAATAAAAATTTCATTTTAATAATATAATTTAAATGACAAAAACTATAACATACATAATAATATCTATTAAGTATTTAATATGATATTGTAGAATAAAAAGTACAATTTATTAAAAAAAAATATATATTTTTTTTTAATATAATGCTGAGCATGTTGGTAGTTTTTAGTTTTTATACATAAGGATATTTTTTATTTCTATTTTGTCTATCTGTTATATTCCATTAATTCATAGTTGAAGTTCCCAGTACAATTAATTCATTCTAGCCAATATTAAAAAATATAAAAATAATTTCAAATTTGTCGTACTAAATATAATTCATATAATAATTTATATTGTCATATGTTATGAATATATTAATATAGAGATAATTTTTTTAGTCATACCTATATTTTTACATAAATATACACTATTAAAATGCGTTAATTGTAAATTTTATTTTATTATACGGTAATTTATTGATCAAAAGATTAATTTACAAATAAAATAGAAAAAATATTTGAAAATTGAAAATTTAGCGTCCTTATAGAGTGGATTTTCTAATTTGTTTTTTTTTGTAAAAATTTGTAAGTACTTAATATATTACAATAAAATAGAATTGTCAACTAATATGTTATTAAAATATGAAACGCGCAAAATATGTAACACCAAGAGTTAACATTAAGAGATTGTAACTGAATATATTAGACAGTGCGTGATTACAGAGATCGCCATGACAGAAACACATGAAAACTTTCTTGTGCTCCCATATGGTATCGTCACAACGTTCTTCAGCATCTGATGGGCCTCTTTGTAAACAAGTCCTCTGTGTTGCTATGTCAAATTCTTGTTCCTTAGCGTCCGAATTCCGTGTTTCGATAATTTTCCCACACCATCCAGATGCACATGGTACAACTTCTACACCTATTCCAGG
This sequence comes from Geopemphigus sp. TES_GeoC_2020, assembly GCA_025469175.1. Taxonomy (NCBI): domain Eukaryota; kingdom Metazoa; phylum Arthropoda; class Insecta; order Hemiptera; family Aphididae; genus Geopemphigus; species Geopemphigus sp. TES_GeoC_2020. Next base: position 16,631 of record JAIPRN010001991.1, on the reverse strand, counting down.
CTCCGAACTGATTTGGGTGGCGTTGGTATACTTAAAGCGATCTTTGCAGCTACCTAAATCGCTTCGAGAACGGCAGCTAAAGCAGCGCTTTACGACGCCGTCCGAAAAGTTAACAAGCCCGGTGGACAACAAGAATATTGTAATGATCAACCTGTTGCTCATAGTGGTGCGTCGCAGTAGATAATGATTAACTATAGGAATTTCACAGAGACCCATTCCACGCCATGAAAGTACTTTCACATTTTTTCCCCACCGCAAAATGTATAAAATAAGCAAAAAATTCAAATGGATTACGGAGGTAACGATATTATTGTTTTATTCGAAATTTTGATGTAGGAGATTGGAATATTCGATTTGTATATCGTGAACAATATACATTCGGATTTTCGGGTGGTTGAACAAAGAGAGAAAAATACGAAATTGTTTCCGTCAAGTTTTTTGATGATATTTTAATATAATTTTAAGTGAAAAATAACGTTGATATTGGTAGCAATGAAAAGATCAAGAACGAAATATTTGATTATACAGAGCGACAATAGAGTGGATTTTCGATTGACGATCCATGTAATGGATATGGCCGTTTTTCTCGTCTTTTACATAGGTTATCTTTTATTATTATCTTATGCAATCTGATGGTTTCGTTTTGTCATGGTTGTGCTGAGAATCATGACTAAAAAAAGAAATTTTATATTGTATATTTGAAACACGCTGTATAATCTTATATCTTGAACATTATTTATGATACTACTAAATACTGTACACTAGTCTTTTGTACTGGAGTACGTGGTACGTTGTTACAGTCAGAGTAGTTGGATGCCCCTCAAGTAATAATAATTGTTGTCGTAGACGGTACTCAACTATGTTTAATGTATTAAAGTAGATAGTTTGTTTTCTATTTTGGTTATAAAGTTTTGTTGTCCATGAAGAGTTTAATTTATAGAATGTTATTGGTAAGAAATATGCTGTTTATTCAAAATAAAACAATAATTTATTTATTCATCTGATAATTAATTAGATTTTGTATTACAATTCTTATTTTTGTTTTAGTATTTTTAATTCAATAAAATGATGAACGAACAGGATCAAGAGGATGAAATGCATTATATGCGCCCTCCCAGAACTCCCTCTGAATTGTCATACTATCTTCCAACACCTCCAACAGGACTTGCGGCGCTTTACACACTATGCAGAAGAACATACCCAGATCAGTGTAATCCACTACAAGCCACTACTGTAGTTAAGTATTGGTAAGTAGATTGATTACATTCCAGTGATTGTTGATGTTAAATTATGTCAATGAAGATTATATATATATATATATATATATATAGTACCTGGGTGACTGAGCTTTGCTCAGTATTTTTTTTTTTTTTTGT
>JAIPRN010001991.1:0-15155 GCA_025469175.1 Geopemphigus sp. TES_GeoC_2020 | reverse complement strand
CCTGGGTGACTGAGCTTTGCTCAGTATTTTTTTTTTTTTTAGTAAATCGTTTTATGTGGAAATTATATTTAGATACAAATTACATACTGATGAAATATGAATAATATTTTTTGATCAACCAACATTCTGAACCATATAACAGTTGGTCTCGTTACTCTTTTATATAATTTATTTTTTAAAATTTAAATTTAAATTCTTTTATCTTACAAATCACCAGACCCTTCTCTTCATATGATCCACCCATACTTAATCCTATATTTCACATCCTTGTCAAAACCCCTATTCTTTGTACAAAGAACTCTAAACGCTTAAAACTTTCAACCTACTTTACCTCGTCCCTATTTATTGTCATTCCACTTTTCATTTCATTGACTTGTTCTTTTTCATCAAACTAATATTCTATATACTCTATCATACTTCTATTAATCCTTTATCCATTTCCTTCTAGAGCTGATCTCCACACATCAAATCTTTAGTTACTTCCTTCAAATTTTCCCCTACCAACAGTATATCATCAGAAAATAATATATACCATGGTACCTCCCCCTGTATCTTTTGTAACTTTATTGCATGTTTAATGTACATTAAGTAAAATAAAAGTTTGTGTAAGTATATATTTTAAAATTAAAATTTATACATTTTATATACAAAATAATGTAATATTGTATATATCATATATTAGATAAAGTGATTTATCGGTTATACATTGAAAAAAAGAATTGGGTGTAAAATTATAGTTGACGTATGTCTCTCTATTATTATTTCCTGTCTGTATCTATTTTTGGTTGACACATGTGCTCTTTTGGATAGTTTATTTTTATACAAGGGATGCTAATAGCTAACATAAAGAAATGGATATAGTTATCAAACAAAATATGTTTATTTTTTAAATATTATCTTAAATGTATTGCATTAATTTAATTGGTCAAAGAAAGTAATTTTTAAGTAATGTATAGTTTACTGTGTTAATTATTGACTAATGCAGTTTAAGTATAAGGTAAATAATAAAAATAAAATACATTTTCGCGGAATATTTGATCAAAAAAATGGTAAAATTGGTATATTATCAATAGTCTAATAATTTACACAAATAATTTGTAAATATATAAATGGTTATATAGCATAACCATCTATGTTCAGTTTGTAATTTCATATTATGACATTAAGACAAATTACAAAGTAACATACAATTGGTTATATCGTTTAAAATATTTTTCAACAATCTTTAATGAATATTTTTTTAAGGCTTGGTGGTCCAGATCCATTAGACTACATTAGTATGTATAATAATCCAGGTGATCGAATGCTTGGTGTTCCACCACATTGGCATTATATTAGGTAATTATAATCATTTTATTTTGATTTTATGTAGATTTAAAGGTTATTAATATTTTACGTTACAAAATTAATGTAAATATTATATATATGTACTTTTGATATGTCTAATTCTTACTACCTATAACTATTCATAGTTTTAAATGTAAATTTATTTCTATAGTTTTGGTTTATCCGATTTACACGGTGACGGTCGTGTACATAGTGTTCCGAATGGATCAGATGGACCAAGTGGATTTGGGTTTGAATTTACATTTCGTCTTCTTAAAGATACTGTGGAAACAACTCCTCCTTCTTGGCCTGCTCGTTTAATGCAGACACTTGCTAAATACGTTTTTACAACAGGTATAGTTTAATAATTAATATGGTAGTTGTTCGCTTAAGTTGTTTATATACTATAATATTGTTCTTTGATAATTTTTAGTGTTGTCGTGTATTTTATAATGGGTTTGTAATATAGGAAATACATTGTATGCTGGGGATCATGTGTCTTGGCATTGTAGCCTAGATGGTAGTGAGAGCCGTTTACAACATATGTTGATGGGTGAAGATCCACAATTACAAGTCACTTTAACACCACATGGGACAGTTAGATTTGTTCAAATTTATGGTGCCTGTCTAGAAGAATTGCAAGCGGTTCAAAGATGGAATGGGCCTGGGGTATTGCAATTATTAAAAAGACATTCAATGTAAGTATATAATTATAATTATTAATAAATAATACAATTATTTTTATAAAAAAAATAATTTTTTAAGTATTATTTTAGACAAATGTATAATTAATTATTTTGGGTTCAAAACGGTTATAAGTTAAAATATTTATAAATAAATATCTTAACATTCTCATATTATATGTGGCAATAGTTTAATATTTTATAATATAGATGTAATTATATTTTGAGATTTTAAAAACGTTAATAAATTTGTTATATTAATATAATTATACTGTTACATCAAACTGAAACCTTATAAATGTTAACGAATGATTAGATTTATTATATAATTAATTATTATTCACGATAAATCTAAATAAATATGTTTCGTTCATACTTACTACTTATAAATTAGTAAAAAAATAAAGATTTTATACGAATCGGTCTTCAAAGTATTTCATAATGAATTATTGTAAACATTATTATAGAACTGGAGGTTCATGGTTAATAACAAATATGCGTAGAAGTGAAAGCATGTTTGATGTTGATCCATGTATTCATGATGAAATAGCTGAAGGTATTAAAACTGAAGGTTCAAATTTATGTGGTATTAGTGCTCATTGTTTATGGGAAGAGATTAATAACAAAGGTATGTTTGTGACAAATCTATTTGGTATTTATAATTTTCATTATCATTTTTTAAATATTTTAGAAGATGAAACATCATCCTTAGTGTCGGTTGAAGATTCTATGAGCAATTTACGTATTAATAGTCCTAATGAAGCGAATGGGTAAACATTGATTTTTAATTTGGTCTTTTTGTGAAGATATTTAAATTTATATAATGTACTTCTTTTTCAGAGATTCAAGTGAAACTGACAACGACGCAAATTGTATAAGTAGTGACTTTTCTTCAGAATTGGCTCGAGAACAATTTATAGAAAATGTCCATTTAACATTTAACCTGGAAGCTGGACTTTTACTACCTTTTGTATTGAAGTACAGTGAAATTACTTACTTTTTATGTTTGTCTATGATAAAAATATTAATTAAAAGATTTTTTTTTTAATTTGCAGAGGTCGTATTAAGCATGGGCGTCATTTTACTTTCAAAGCAGTGACTGGTGATGCAACTATTACTTTTGTTGCTTCATCTGTATCTGGATCTCTCGTCAGTGATGAAAAACCATATGTAGCTGAAGGATCTTGGTTGCAAGTATTAGTGCCAAATAGTTTCCTCGATAAAATGGAATCTGGTTTAAAGTTCCTCGATGAGCCAATTACAGTAAATATATTTATACAAAGTTATTAATAATAACAAAAGTTTGACATTTTGTATTTTCACAGGAACCGTTGCCAAAAACTGTCGAATGGCCAGACAGAAATTTAACTATAACAATTATTCCTGATAATATGTAAACTGCGAACTGTATTTTTCATTACTTTCAGTTTTACGACAGATATTTTGTTTTCTTTCTTTATTTTAAAATTAGTTCCTCTAATACTTTTATCTTTGTTTTATCTTTATTTAACGTGTATTTATATTTTATTATTATTTTTACATTATTTATGAATTTATTTTGTGAACCTCTTTTGCAGTATTAAAATAAAACTACAAGTGCCTTTAAAATATATCAGACAAGTTTTATTGTCTCAATTATTTTGATTTATATATTTCATAATTCAAACAATATATATATATATATATATATTTGTTGTAACATATTAGAAAAATAATTTAGTTCATTAATAATAATGATCATCATTGTGTTATGAAAACCATTAAGCTTGTATTCTTGTAGCTATTACTAAGGAAAATCTAAAAACCTTGATTCATGTCTTTCAATTTTCAAAGTAAGAAACCTGGACTTGGGTTATCTGTGGTTATTTATTAAATTCAATCTACTAAATTCAATTAATAATAACTTCTCTATTAAATCTAATATATATATATATATATATATATATATATATATATATATACTCTAGCTGAACATGGTATATGATGAAATACAATTCTAAGAAAGGGTTTGTGTTTTAATTATGTTTATTGAAGTGCTTTTGGATACACAGTATTTTTTGTTTTTCCATTTGGTGTGTGTGTAAATAAATTGGAAGATTTTCTGATACGTAAGCAAGCCACATACCAGTTGTCCATGTGAGATTCATAGAATTTACAAATTTAGTCCATACACTTGTAGCGATTATCCTTGTGTTTTGTTGATGATCATTGTAAATGCGAGTTGCACCAGAATCAGTAAATGTTAAAATTCTAATAGTGTGTATATTGCGTATCGTACGTGATAAGTGAAAAGTTTTGCCCGTTTCTACGGGCACATCTAGGAAATACATTCCACCGTTTCAGCTTGTAATTGCGCGCGTAATTCTGTCGTACGCTATACGTTGTTTCGGAATTAATTTCGAAAGATTCGTTTCGACAACTTATCGATATCGAATAGTCGTGAATCAAAAAGGTCTGTTCACAGATCGATTCGTCACGGCCATTCCCAATTGTACCGGTGTTTTGTTAGCGATCGTCAAACGTATATCCTCAACGAAAAACCAACACCTCATTATGTACACCCATTTGGTGTGAACTGAATGTCCAGATTTTCGTTCACTGCGCGTTGACCAATACTGTTGAGCGTGTATTTTCTATCGTAAAGTAAATGCGCCGTCAACGTTATGTAAAAATGGATGTCGCCAAAACACTCGCGGTACCCAAAAATCCTCTGAATATCAAATTTCGTAAAATCTATTAAGCGATATACGAACGCGTGAGGAATAAACCAATAAATAAATATTCGTTTTTATTTATAAAATATATGTATACGTATATTTAGTACAATTTGTTTTGTTAAGTTTACTTTCTTTTCAAATTCGTATTTTAAACGTTGCGTATAGTTATAATTCATAAATAACAAATTCCGGTATTTTATACGTCTATTACAGTATTATAATTGTCTTTTAGGTTTCTTCACGGAACAAAATATAATAAAAACAAAACCTATTTAAAACATGATAGCTTAATTACTGCGCGTACCACTGTCGTTTTATATACCACAGGTTATACGAGAATCCAACGGAGTAATATATCATAAAATGGATAAATATAAAACAGTAATAGCGAGTTGTTGCACGGATATCTGATAATTATTTAACGAACAAATAGCGCTCTATAACGAACGAATATTTCGTTCATTCGTTAAATATTCGGTAGTTTTACTGAATCTTAAGTATCTGTACCAGTTAAATTAAATTATTGATACGGGTTTTGGGTTCATTTTTTCGATTGTAGTATAACGCGAAAATAAAATGTGGAAAATTCGATGTCCAATTTGACATTCAAAATCATAGTGTTAAATAAATGCAAATAAATCAAAAAACAACGTTATTATCTTGTGTACGCTAGACACTTATATGCCCGACGCGTGTCTTATTCTGGCTATTTGTAAACAACGGTGGAATATTTAATAAATATTAAGTATAACACGGATAAATAACAATTCGCGTTGTTTGCAGTCCGAAGAACAATGTTTCATTGTTTTATTTCAAAACCATACAGTAGAATATGTCATATAGTTGTCGATCGAACTAAAATATAACTGTACATAAGGCCAATAGTATAGTTAATATAGGACGTTTTCACGGAGAGCATTTTTTGCTTACGAAAAATTGTACGACGAAAAGTATATTCATAAGAAATAACTATGCGGCATATATATATACAACTTTGTTAGTTATTAATTATGCGTAGTTGAAAAAATGATCTACGTGCATCAATTTGAATTGTATTGATTTCGTAGAGTTGTTGAAATTGTTTTTGAATGATTATGACAAGGGGTCGTACTTTTACTAACGAGGCTTTTGCTGTTCGAATATTCAATCGAAAAATTACGATAGCTATTCGACAATTATTATTTTTAACGTAAAGTACGAAAAAAATTGTTGACCTTACTAACGTGAAATTTGCGATAAAAAACAAATCTATAACGCCTTCTAACATTATCGATAATAATTACGCTATATCACCATTTTAAATACTATTTCAAAATTTCCGACAAATAAAAATCTGAAACACCGCGGTAGTTATATATAGCGAAATACATTTGCCACTAGTTTTGGCATTTTTAAAACATATTTAAAATAACGAAAAGACGTGAAAAAAATACGTAATTTATTAAAGCTTTTAAAATAGATATTTCTTATTTGTTTTGTACTTATTTATACATTGTACACACACACACACACACACACACACACACACACACACATATATATATATATATATGTATTTATTTATTTTGTGTTTAATTAGATATTTCAGTTAATCGCGATACAATTTTATCTACAAATACTTTAATTATCGCCATTCGTAATACAATTTGCTAGGTAAGTACCCTATTATTCACAAAAACCAAATAATTTTACAATCGAAATTAAAAACCAATTATAGATTTATTTAAAATGCTAACTTAACCTACCCAAAATCATGTTTAAGAATCTTTTTCAAAAGGATCCAAAACATTTTTCTTTATATATACGAATATATTTCGGATTTAGTAAACACACCTATATATTTTTTTCAATACTTTCAAACAAGAAACGTCCTTCTCCTCATGACAATCCTCAAGTTCTTGGCTCCTACCACTATGATACTATCGATTATTTTATCTGATATAATCGAAAATATAGTACTTTTAATTTCTACTATGTAATATGTGTGTGTGTGTGTGTGTGTGTGTGTGTGTGTGTGTGCAGATATCTTCTGTAATATATATTATTCCATTCCGAATCCTTCGGCATTTAGTATGGCCATCATTAATTTTTCTCTAAGTCGGTTGTGGTCCGGATACTGAGGTAGTACCAACTGATTGAAACATGTGTGCGCTTCGGGTAAGTAATCGGATCTGTTGGGTCCCCTAGTTATTTTGAAGTTCATATCGCCCATACCTCCGACCGGAACACGATCGCTTCCGGTAACAAACAGCAAGAATTTACGTTTTTGATCGTCCGACAATGATTCGACAACATTCCAAAATTCGCTGATTAATAACGAAACAAAATTTAAACCAAAATCCTCAATACGGACGCGTGTATCGATCGTGTATAATAAGTAGGTCGTCTCAAATATACCTACCAAATAATGACGTCGTCCGATCGATAGCCGTCGTATTCGGTAGCTTTGCGTAGTTCGTGTAAATCTAACGTTTCTGTACCGCAGACCAGAAGTTCGACTTCTTCGGGTCTCAACATCTGCAGTTTACGAGACAATTAATATGATAACTATACTGTCAAAACACTTCACATTACAGGAACTTACGATTAAAGCGTTCGAGGCGCACACGCTATGAAATCCAAAGTAAAACGCGCGGAATTGTTCGTAAATAGCTAAATTAAGTACCCAGTTCAAGTACAAGTTCACATATTCCTCGCGACTTTCGTTTGTTACTGGTATGTTTTCTCCGTTCGCTTTTAATTTGTGAGTGTTGGGCATACTGTGTTCTTCTAATGAAACCTATTAAAACAAATATATTGCTCATGTACTTTGGTATCACATTATGTAATACAAGAGTCCACCATCGATTCATAATTTACGTTATATTTATTATATAATTAAGTACTATATTATATTATTACATTCAAATTTTTTTATCCATATGTACCAATTACCAAATACAATATTATACATGTAACATACAAAGCGATTTATTTAAAGATCTATTTTCCAATTATTTCGGTATTTGAGTTAATTTTTAGATTTTATTTCCCGTTTGATATTATTTACACGGGTTTATTCTAAAATTTATCCTTATTCCTTTTTTAAATTATATGTACTCGTTATTCAAATAAAATATAAAGGACATCGTTCAAAAAATAAAAACCTAAATAGTGATCAAATACAAATAAAGAAAGTGGATAAATATTTTGAAAATATGAAAAACGTAGAATTTTACGCGATTAATTTTATAAAAATTACGCCTTATTTTGTTGATGGTGCTATTTACTCCTAATCTATGCCCATATAGAAATTTTAGTATAATATTGTTTTTAATATCTTAAAAAATGAATCAAAAATACAAAGTTCAAAAAAATCTAGAAGATTAATTAATTACTTGAAACGTAAGTCCCATATCTTCTTCAACGTTCCCTTCATAGTCTAGAAGATATTTTAAGCCATTGGCTACATCCTGAAATAAAACCACGTAAAAGAACTTACTAATATTGATATAAGCTTATATTAAAAAAACAATAATTAGATGTAGTCAACCGCGTATAGTAAAATATTTAAGAAAATAAAAATTAGTAATATCGTTAATAGAATATTTATATTGACAAACTGATTTGTAAAACGAATCACAGAAACATGTAAACCATACTTTGATATTTAAAATTTTAATTTTCAAAATAGTTGGGGTTTTTATATTTATTATAATATATTTCAAAGTTAAAGATTTTTTAGAAAAAATATTTATAACATTATAAATAATTCAATTTTAATATTTATTAGTTTATATATATATGGCCACATTTTTACGTCAGAATAATATTTTTAATATTTTTAAATTACCAATTAACGTCCAATAATATTATTTCGTCAATGTCAATAATCAACGTGTTAACAAAATATATATTTATACGTTAAGATTTCTAAATTGTTATTCGAAAATTTACTTCATTACTAGGTGGCAGACATAAGTACTAACCGGCATGATTTCATTTAAATCGTCTAATGTAGGATTTTCGACGACACCAACGTTATTATCATTTACGGTCGGAACAACAGGCGGTGACAACAGTTTCCTGTAGCAAATGCCCGGAAAACTCAAATCAAGAATGATGGAATTATACACGGCCAAGCCCATAAGTACACCGATTAGATTGTATTCGCGGAGGTTCGTGTGATCTGTTTGTCCAGTGCTAAACCAATAGCACCGAGAATGTGAGTAATACACGAACATTTTGTGTTCGGTGTGAAATATTTCTCGGATCAATAGCAAAAACCATTCCTTCGTCAAACCTCCCATGTCCAGTCCGGGTTCTCCAGCAAATGTGATTTTAAGCTTTTTCTTCAAATCTTTCTGCTTAAAAGCGATCTAAGAACGCATTTGTTTAAATAAGGATAATAATCGTAGAGAGCTGGTAAAACTATATATATAGAATGGACAATTTGTTTTTATGCTACATTCAAAAATTAATTAATTAAGGATTATATTCTACAGTCTAAAATTTAAATTATTAAAGTTATATACACACACGAACAAAACACTTTTTAATTTATATTAATATAGTATATAACTTATACAGTTGTAGGTATTAAAGACTGTAATAGTATTTTGATATTATATTAGTAAAATGGTTGTATTTATAACGTAATTATCATTATTAAAATGTTATATTTTTCACAATAATATATTTTTTAAACATTTTAAAATATTAAAAATTATCTATTAGTTCCGTTAAGATATTTAAATAGATTTGTTAAGATTGTTCACAAAATAAATAAATTATCTATATACGATATTACGAATATTTTGTATCAACTTCTATAAAAATATTGTACGTATACGCCTATACTTATTTAAGTTAGGAAATTTGTATCAAAACAAAATCTTATGTACAAGAACCAATTTGTTTAGCAATAGGAGCAATAATTGTTTTTTTCGGAACTGACACCAAATACTAAATAAGTCAACATATATACGGACATTATTATTTATGTCATTAATATAAACTTAAACAATCGAAGACAAATCGTAGACGAAACAAAAATAATAATTGCGTGATATAATTGAGTATAGGTCATCATTAAATATGGCTTAAATTTTCAATTGAGCAATATCTTTATTTATTAATTATGGTCAAAGTCAAAATCTTAAATGACTTCGTATAGATGTATTCAAAATTTGTTTATAAAAACAACGAAATAACTTCCTTTCAAAAAAATACGTCCTTTAAAAAATGCTTAAAAAAAATTATATTTTTGATTCAAACAAATATTATTTAAACTAAAAATAAATTATTTGTTTTTAATATCAAACGGTATATAACAATAATATTCTATAAAGTTACGTGTAAATAATACTTTGCTCATAGAACCATACGTTAAATATGGATGATAAATGGAAATATAGGTAATTGTCCAAGCTATTCCAAAGAAAATAAGGGCGTGTGCTAATTAATATAACCATTAAAAAATATTTGTCATAGGCATTCACAGCACTCTGAATAGAGACATATTTAAAATATAAATTTTAAATTACAGCTTTCTTACCTCATTTAACGAATCTTGTACTAAATGTGATCTCCTGATGTTTATGTTTAAAAAGAATATGTCGATATTGGGAGTTTGCCTTCTTGCAACTTTAGATACCAACGATTTTCTAGCGTTTAAAATCATTTGTTGTTCCGAGTCTTTAGTGAGTATGATCCTTTTTGCAACAATACTCAAGATGAATGGATATTGGCAATACGAAAAACATTCATATGGTCCAAAACTTTGCCAATTGTAATAATCGCGCATCAGATCTATATGATCCAACGCGGAATTGTATAATTCAGTAAAATGCAAAAGTTCCGGTCCTAGTTTGTTGGCTGCGTCTGAAATACGTAAGGTACAATATTTTAAATCTGTTTGATAAGTGTAGATTGAAACACGAAGTTTATGTATTATATCGAAATTGTAAAAATATATAAATATCACTAGTGCGTGTAAATTATATAATAATTGCAAATTATAATATTATTAAAACACGTAGGTGACATTTAGTGTAGTTCTGTATATAATACAAAAATGATTACATGGTAAACTTACAAATCAAAGCTAAACATTTTGTTGCTGATGGTATCCACCAAAGTGTCTTCGCTAATGGCGGTAGAGATTTATCATTTGGAGAAAATTGCCGTAAAGTAATAAATTGCATTATATATCGTATTAACGATCTCAATTTGTCTAATTCCAATCTTAAATACGACATTACTATTAATATAGGTACATTTAAATAATTTTTTATTAGCGCGAAAATAATTATAGCAGCGGTATAAAGTATACCAATTTGTATGTATATATATAGTTTTTAAAAATTTAGATCAATTGTCATTTGTGTCCTTGTTTTCATTCGATATAAAAAAACGTTTATAATTCACAGAATATTTTTAGAATTAAAAATAATTCATAAAGAAAATACCACAATAAAACGTACATTTTTCTCGCTTCATTCATTAAAAAAAAAGGAACAAAATAAAAACGTCCAGAAATATACGACTATATATTGCAAATATAAAAATAAAAGTTATTTATATTTTGTTTATTCTGTAATACACTAATACTAAATACCAATATAGTAGGAACCAAAAAAAATTCTTCACTTGTATTGCATAATATTGCTGACAATGCATTTGACCGAATGCCTACTTATATCCAAACGCGAAACTATTAAATTAGTAGTCGTTTATGATTTGATCCAATCATTAACATATAATTATTATTATTATTCTAAAATTTTAGTGTTATAATGAAAATTTTATTGTTTTTCGTGTTTGTTTATGCCGTGGCAATAGCTAAACCGATAGACGAAGTCGAGAAATCAATGTCTATATTGCACAACGCCGACAAACAAGAAACCGCAAACAACAAGCAAATAGAAAATATGAAGGATCAGGTATCATCACCGGTTGTTCCGATTTCTTCCGAATCCGTCGAAAAAGAACGGAAACCCGAATCTAATGACGATCTTAACACTGCAAATGATGAGAAATCCAAGTAATTAACTCGACGTAGTTACATTTTTTTTTTTTTGGTACATTATAAAATAAATTAATATTACGTTGAATATTTTCAAATTGTATAGTTAATTAATTTAAATTTTCTCAAAACGTGTCAATAACATATATTTATTAGTTAACGTTATACAAATATAATTTATTTTTTCAAATAATTTAGACGTGTTTCAAAAATTATATTATTAGAACATAAGTTATTATTATTAGAACAATAAACAAATATGTAATAAACATAAAAAGTTTATTACTCGTACGAATTTATACTAAATACATTTTTACTTTTGGTGATTTTTACTATTCAGTAATAATATACCCTATTTAATACTAACATTTCTTTACGATAAATTATGGAAAATTGCAATAAAAACTAACACTGAAAATTAAAGGTTGATTTAATACAAAATTGTATTTCTTCAAATCAAAATTTTTATTGAAACTTATAGCGAGTATGAGCTTTATCACTTATACATATTATATACGTTTAAATCAACGTCATTTATTTCAATGGAAGGTGATTTAAAATTTTAAGTTATGTACTTTATTTTAATTTACCGTAAAAATTATTAAAAATTTAATATAAAGGTATTTAATTTTTTTTCTCTAACTTGGAAACAGTTTCAAAATATAGTTATACGGACTAAAATTTTGATTAAATAATTATACGTTTTATACGATTTAGTTTGATATACTTTTAAAATTATTGAATATGACTTGTAATACAAAATAAAAAAGCTGATAAATCACTCTTGCCTTTATAATAACATACCATTAACAGTTTAGAACTGTTATGAGTTATGTCTTTTAAAATTGAATTTATAATTTATCATGAATTGTAAATATTTACAGAATTGTATATGCTTCTGCTATCAACAACCAAGCTACTCCATCTGTGTACTCATCTCAGTTGACTAGTAGCCACAATATCAACCTAAGTTCTCCAGGAAGATCAGTTCCTTCAACGTATCCATCATCATCATATGAGTTAAGATCAGGATCTTATGGGTTAGGATCAAGAATGTATGGATTAGAATCAAGGCCATATATGTTAAGTTCAAGACCGTACGAATTAATATCAAGACCATACGGGTTAGGATCAGGATCATATGGGATAGGATCAGAACCATATATGTTAGGTTCAGGATCGTATGGAATAGGATCAGAACCCTATGAAATAGGATCAGGACCATATGGATTAGAATCAGGATCAAGAATATATGGGTTAGGATCAGGAATATATGGAATAGGCTCGGGATCATATGGTACATTAGAATCACAGAGATTAGGTGTTCCTTCATACTCATCATCGTTAAATGGTTTAGGATCGAAATCATATGGGTTATCAGGACTATCTGAATCATTCAGTTCTTCACTACCTGTAGATATTCCAACATCTTATTCCGATGCTGATTCTTGTCACAATGGGATTAATGTTGCCCAACAAATCATTCATAAGCCCATCATTACGGAATTGCAAGAAGTTATTCACAAACCTATAATTACAGAAGTACAAGAAGTTGTTAATAAACCAGTTATATCGGAAGTACAACAAGTCGTACATAAGCCACTTTACACTGAGCATATTGATCTTGGACCATCTTATCATGGATATCAAAAACATATCGTTAAAAAACCTGTCTATAATAAGCCCACTACAAACTTCCTTCATCAACCAATGGCCCACACAGGAACCGTTCATTTAGCTGACGAATACGAACATGCCGTCAATACTCCAACAACCATTCAAAACGTTTGTCCAACTGGTGTAGGCTCTTCGTGTGGACCTACTGACATGCCTTTTCAAACACCATACGTGCCGGAAATCGGCAGCATGCATCAGAACGCACAGTATGGGTCAGCGTACTCTATGCCTAATGAACAAGGATGGCCGCCATTGGGTATATCTACATCAGTTCCGGGGGCTCAATCGTTATCCAAACAAGTTGGTCCAGCTTCATTTGATTATTCTTCAATACCATCGTATAGATATATTATAAAGCCGAGAACACAACAAATGGTTAGATTTAATATTGGAGATGAAGAATCATACAAAAATATCGATGAAACATCACAACCAAAAGAGGCTGAACAGATTACGTACGATGAGTTCCAATCTTATAAACAACAACCAAACAATAGCCAACAATTTAACGACAATCAATTTCAACAACAACAAGGAAGAAATATCGAAGATTATAAAAAAATTAAAATGGATGTAGACGCTATTGACAAACAACTCAAAAAGAACCCCGAAATGAAGAAACAATTAATAAAGCTAATAACCGAAAGCATTGGTAACCAAATGACACAATTTGATGAAAACCAACACGCTAAAACAGTTCAATAATTGACGCGTGTACTTGATTTTTAGGATTTATGAAAACAAAAATTATGACTAAATCAATAAATTGATTACGTTTTATCGACGCATTGTTGGTTCTATTAATGACATTAATACTTACATCCTAAACCAATGTACCAATAATTGTTGATCATCTTTGCTCAAGTGGGCAATATGATTTAGTAAATGTGCAAATATTGGCACACTAGATTGAGTTCCAAAAACTGGACATTGAAGAAGTACAAAAAGAGCTCTGACTTCATCCTTCTCGTAAAGGCTACAAATAGATAATATTCTTTTAAGTCAAATAAATAAAATAATAATATTAGGTTTATCTTTCATTTTATATTTGTATATCGATAATAGATTAAAATATTATATAAATTCTCACTTTTTTTTGTTTTCTAATAATGAATTTATTATTGACTTTAAAACTGTTTTATGTATTCCACTAGACTATAATACATAAATAAAAATGTATATATCAATATAATTAATTACTTTGGTAAGAAATTAATATATTTTACCAAGTCTTTGAGGGCGTCATTTATTGCATAGATAAATTCTAAATGAAGATCAGGGTCATCTAGTTTAGCTCCAGATTGATTTGGATTAATCTATAAAATCGTAAATTTCCTTAAATTTTTAGAATAAACAATTTTAGTTAAATAAATATAAAGATAAAATACTTTAAAGAGTGCACATATCTCACTGAACGAATCAAACAACCTTATGTAAAAACGTTGAATTGTTATATAGTTTTCATTTTTATGAGCTTTTCGTATTTCTTGCCTAATAATAGATAGCTTTTATTATTATTCAAAAATGTAATAAAATGTAATGTAACACACAGTGGCGTACTAATGAAGGAGGGGTCGGGGATAACCAACTCCCCAAAAATTTTTAGGAAAAATGAATTTATTACGAGACAAATATTTTTAGTCAATAATAACGAAAAACTAAAATATTTTTTAACTTCAATACATGTTATAATATAACGTGTTCATCCGATTTATTTATTTAAAAATTAACCCCCCCCCCCCGAAC